>JAFIDM010052344.1:0-12532 GCA_023159025.1 Thereuonema tuberculata | reverse complement strand
AGAATTAGGTTAGCTCACATTTACACCCCTAAGGTTCAATTTACAAAGGTTACATTTGGATTAGGTTAGGTTAAGTTAGGTTGGCTTAGCTGCAGGATGTATGTATTGAAAAATCACCCAACTATTTCCAGCCATTGCAAATTAAACGATAAATAACGACACTTCCGGCTGCGGTGGCTTTAGTACACAAGTACCAACTTCCCTAAGGCACATTTTCAACCGAATACAATTAAGATTAGGTTAGTTACAATTAACTTCCCTAAGGCACATTTTCAACCGAATAAAATTAACATTAGGTTAGTTACAATTAACTTCCCTAAGGCACATTTTCAACCAAATACAATTATGATTAGATTAGGTTAAGTTAGGTGCGGATAGCTGCAGGATGTATGTTTTGGTAAATAACCCCGCCATTTTCATCCACTCACAAAACAAACAAAAACAATGTCCGCCATCTTGGATATAGTGCGAATACAACGATTACGTCACAAATTAAAAACAAAACTTAGTTCCACCACAGCGCCGGAATCTGTAGTTTAACCGTTTTTTTAATAGGTTGCAACGATCGTGTTATGAATAGGTAACAATATATGATAGACAATAAGAAAAAACTAAAAATATAGTCTACAATGAAATACTGTAAATTTTCATTAAATAATTTAAAATACATCGTATTCGTAAAGAACCTGATTATCTATTTTATATTTATTAGTATATAGCCATCAACCTGAAGACACTTTCTGTCAAGTCGGTTTATTTTTTAGTGATTGTTCCATTTATGTTTCCAGATGGTATTTATAGTTAATGCGATGCACTTAGTTATGTACTCATAATGTGTATGAAACAGATATTTCATTTAACGCGGGTGAAACCGCGGGGCACCCCTAGTAATAATGCTATTACTCCAGGAAACCCACACAGACTCAAACCTCACGTTTTCCATGAAACGGAAGTAAGAATCGAGGGGCTACTAACCGGAAGTCAAAGTCACGTGACCACCAACGGGAACGGGAAGTCGGAAAAATACAGATCACGTGATCCATAAACGGTAACACGATCTTTTCGAAATTAAATGTTTGAATGTATATTATAAGGTTTTTTTGAAAAGAGCTGGCAGTGGAATTTCAAGTTTTACCTGGACCATCTGCTTCCAAAGCCCAACAAGAAGATAAGTTTTACTGCAGATATAGTTTAATACTTTCAAATTATCAGCCTTCAGTTCTCCAGGTTTATCATCAATTCATTAGAGTGCTGAGTTCTTTGTGCTTTTGAACTATTGAGTAAATGATACATCGATATTAAGCAGATTATTGAAAACCATCAGTCAGCTAAGCTACAGATATGTCGTCGAAAAGCATTGAAAAATCATGTAAAGGTGACTTTCATAAGAAACGATTTTCTAAAACATGCAAGATAAATGCTCACATTAGATCACATCGAAGTAAAAAGTCATTTAAATGTGAATTTTGTGAAAAAAGCTTTTCTCAAGCAGGCAATTTAACAAAGCACATTAGATCACATACAGGTGAAAAGCCATTTAAATGTGAGTTTTGTGAAAAAAGCTTTTCTCAAGCAGGCAGTTTAACAAGACACATTAGATCACATACAGGTGAAAAGCCTTTTAAATGTGAGTTTTGTGAAAAAAGCTTTTCTCAAGCAGAACATTTAGGTAGTCATGTAAAATCACATACAGGTGAAAAACCATTTAAATGTGAGTTTTGTGAAAAAAGCTTTTCTCGCACCGACAATTTAACACGACATATTAGATCACATATAGGTGAAAAGCCATTTAAATGTGAGTTTTGTGAAAAAAGCTTTTCTGAAGCCGGCCATTTAACAACCCACATTAGATCACATACAGGTGAAAAGCCATTTAAATGTGAATTTTGTGAAAAAAGCTTTTCTCATACAAGCAATTTAACAACCCACATTAGATTACATACAGGCGAAAAGCTATTTAAATGTGAGTTTTGTGGAAAAAGCTTTTCTGAAGCAGGTAGTTTAACAAAGCACATTAGATCACATACAGGTGAAAAGCCATTTAAATGTGAGTTTTGTGAAAAAAGCTATTCTAATGGAAGTAATTTAAAAAGTCATATTAAAGGACATTTAGGTGATTAATATTGTATTGGTTTTTTGTTGGAAATTTTTCTCAGAATCATAAGAATGAAAGTCAGTTATTGTTTTGTCAAAAATGTTTTTATCTGTAGAATATTTTCAGATATAAGCCATTTGAATATTCAATTATATTAGAAACATAAAAAGCATTTTTACTGTTGAGTTTTGTGAAAGAACTTTTCTGTTAATAACTGATTTGGTTGTACAGATATTGTAATCATATTAGATCAAACACAGAAGTAGTTGAAATTTAGATATAAATTTTGTAAAAACAAAATAGGCCAGGGAATGTTAATAAATAATAAATTAACTTTGCAAGTTTGATCATGTCCAGACGAACAAGGCTTTAAGTTGCAGGCTTGTTAGGAAAAGCTGTTTGAGTTATGTCACATTAGATATTACAATGAAATGAAGTTTTATTGTAAAAAATTGCAAAAACATTTTGTTGTAATTAGACATTTAAGTAAGTCATATACATCATTGAAATGTGATTTTTATTAAAAATATTTTTAAAAAGTTTATTTCTGCGTGTGTAGACATACTATTTGAAGTGATTTAATAAGTTGTTTTTTGTTTATTTAATCAATAGCAAAGGAAAGTGCTTAAAAATAATTTAATAAGAACAACGAGATTACTGATATTTTAATCTTATTTTTCTACTTAATTAAGATAAAATTCCCTTTTAACTTATGATAAAGTCTATGTTAAATAATTTTTAATGACTTAAAAAATTTAAATACTCAATTGATTAAAAAATAATAATCAAGATTTTGTTGCTGACTTTAGATATTTTTTTCTAATATTGATTTAGATACCGACTTCTTTGTTTTGTGTTAGAATTTGATGTTTTACGGAATTAATAGAAATAGAATCTTAAGAAAAGCATTATAGTGTACCCCTAAAATATTTGTGAATTTTTTTTTATTTTTTTATTTTGGTGAATTAAATTTTTGCAAAAAAAAAAAAAGAAAAGAATGATAAATGATAGTAATCATTGAACACTTTAAGTATCTAATTTCTCTTTTTTTTAAAATAATAAAGTTATAGATTTATATATTTTAGATTCTTTTTAATCATATCAATACTCATACAAAGACTATAATTACAATTATTAGAAATCAACAAAACTTTATTAGGACAGTTTAACATGTACGAAATGTAACATGAAAAGCAGAAATGAAAGAACACATATTAAGTTTGTATTCACGCCTTGGGCTATCATTTGGGACAGCTGTTTCTTCCTTGAATGACTCTTCAGCCAGATTTCCACTCGATGATAAGCCCAGAAAAAGTTATGAATTCGTCTCTTGCTCCCAGGAGTGAAACCCAACAAAAGCAAATAATAATAAATTAGAGTAACCTGTACAGAATGAAAAACCTTAGCGTATGTTAACTGCTGGATACAGAAGACATTTAATGACAAGAGACAAATCATAAGGTTGTGAAATTTTCTTTTCATGAAAATTCATTGTTTCATTTCAAATGTTTTTCTTTCAGAATATTGGCATTTCCATTATCAAAATTTTCACTAAAGACCTGCATGGAAAATGTGTTAAATATGAAAGTTATACCATCCCTTGTTATTAAATAGTCCTGAAGCTTGTGTGCATTTAATTCAACAAGTTCAAGAATGCGGAAGACACGTACAAACATACTACATAGATTTGTACAAACATACTGTTTTATATGCCCCAAATTCTTTAGAAATATAGATTAAAAAACAGTAATAATTCTCTGGATCCATTATTTCTTAATAATACAATGACATTCCCAGAAATTGTAATGGGAGGTGATATGATGGTCTCAACCATTTAAGCAGAAAATAACTTGAGGAGGGAAAAAAAACAAAAAAAGATGGGCTTTTCAAAAAAAAAGTTCCAAATATTGTATTTCTTTTTTTATTTTCGGGTGGGGGAACTTGAGAACGCCCTTTTCTTTTGTACACCAATACTTACCAGATAAAAAAAGCAAAAAAGATTAACATCAGTGGTAGAAAGAAAATTTTCAGTTTAAATGAGAAAGGGTTTAGAAATAAGGGCTTTTTTTTTTTTCCTAATTGAATGCATTATAAGAAGGAACATTTCTTTCTATGAATCTAGGATGAACAAACTTATTAAAAACCATGGCTATTTCTGAATCATGTATGTGACTGGTAAACAGTTGACTACTAAAATAATATATTAGTGATATTTTCATTGTCCCTTTCCTGCCTTTGATTTTATGTAAAAGAAATTTTTTTGATTGATCGATGTATTATTTCATAATTGTGATACCAATAGGTAGCACGAAGTTATAATAAGATATTTTTCATGTACTAAGAAAAACTTTCAAGATATTTCGATGTCAGTACAATTTGAATGGTATCATCAATATTTTTATTGAAGAATGTGCTTTAATAGTAATTTTTGTTGACATAGTACATATATCATTACAAGGAGACGACACAGCCTGTACGTTTAGAATTCAAGTGCCCTTTTGTGAGATGAAACTACACATCAAATACTTCAAAAATATATATACATGTCGGGGCCAACGCTCTTTAGATTTCGATATATTCGGCATTGTTTTCGTCGATTTTCAACTACTGCCTTATTAACTCACTGATGTCACTAGAAAGCAAGTGTTATCATGGAGTAGTGGTTAGCACAGCGGATTTTAAATCTAAGGGTCCTAGGATCGATTCCCGTGAAGTTTAAAGTATTTTTTTTTTATTATTTATTTTCATTTTATTTTTAATTTCATTTAATTTTTTTTTTTTCTTTTACTTTCTTTTTTGTTTTTTCTCTTTTTTTTTAATTTTATTTTTTTTTGGTACCTTTTTTTTTATGTTAGCCTAATGTAAGTTTTTTCCGTATTTATGTTATGAATATTAAACAGAAAACAATTTAAGATTAGAAGTAAATAAATAATCTTCTCGTTAACTTTGCTTTTTTAATTAATTAGTTAACTTAATTAACTAAACTTTTTTTTCTCATGTGGTGATGATACTCATTTACTGTTTGTATTTAAAATTATTTCAGTTGTTCTTTTATTTTAAGTTTTTATGTAAGAGTTTTAAATGTAATATTTCACTAACTGAATTTTAGTTTTTCTTTATTTTTAAAAAAAAAAGAACAAAGTTAGTATTCTCGTTAATTTTGGTTTTTAATTAGAAGTACTTTAATTCAGAAAAATAAAGTAAAACATATACTGTATATTGGATGATTCAGAAAGTACTTGGAAAGTACTGCCCCATATCTTTTAAACTACTGCTCATAAAAAATCTGAAACTTTTTATATAAAATCGTCAAACATATAAGAGTTACATTTTCTTGTTATTACTTATTCATTATTATTGAAATTCATTTTATTTGCATTCAAACACCCCCGATATATCAAAATTATTATCCAAAAAATTATTCGACTGTCTTCCAAAAAAGTCATTTGTCAGAATGCATTTTCAAAATAATATACATTTTTTTTTGTTTTTTTTTTTAAAAAATTAAGCAAAGGAATTAATCACAAAAGTGTCTAGATTAAATTTTCCTAATTAGGTTTCTGTATCATTTGAATATTGGATCCAGACTTTTAGAGTTTAAACAACATCACAACAGTTATTTAAATATACGATATATTGGGGGTATTTATATTTCTATAAAAAGTTTCAGATTTTTATGAGCAGTAGTTTCGAAGATGTGGGGCGGTGAAAGCCACCAGTACTTTCCAGTACTTTCTGAATCACCCGGTTTACAGTTTATGTTTACTTTATTTTTCTGAATTAAAGTACTTCTAATTAAAAACCAATATTAACGAGAATACTCACATTGTTTGTTTTTTTTTAAAAATAAAGAAAAACTAAAATTCAGTTAGTGAAGTATTACATTTAAAACTGTTACATACAAACTTAAAATAAAAGAACAACTGAAATAATTTTAAATACAAACAGTAAACGAGTATCATCACCACATGAGAAAAAAAAAGTTTAGTTAATTAAGTTAACTAATTAATTAAAAAAACAAAGTTAACGAGAAGATTATTTATTTACTTCTAATCTTAAATTGGTTTTCTGTTTAATATTCATAACATAAACGGAAAAAAACTTACATTAGGTTATCATAAAAAAAAGGTACCAAAAAAAAAAAAAGAGAAAAAACAAAAAAGAAAGTAAAAAAATTAAATGAAATTAAAAATAAATAAAAAAAAAATTACTTTAAACTTCATGGGAATCGATCCAAGGACCCTTAGCTTTAAAATCCGCTGTGCTAACCACTACTCCATAATAACACTTGCTTTCTATTGACGTAAGTGAGTTAATAAGGCAGTAGTTGAAAATCGACGAAAACAATGCCGAATATCTCGAAATCTAAAGAGCGTTGGCCCCGACATGTATATATATTTTTGAAGTATTTGATGTGTAGTTTCATCTCACAAAAGGGCACTTGAATTCTAAACGTACAGGCTGTGTCGTCTCCTTGTTAGACGAAATAGACAACCAACATTCGGAATCCACCTGCATACTTTCAGTGAATTGTTTCACAATTCAGGTTAAGGTGCAGTTGTGTAACTCCAAGGTCCAGCACAGCATTATTTTTTATTATTATTTTTCTATGTGAAGTTCTTGTGCTTTAATTCATTGTTTTGTATTTACTATATTTCACTAAATTACCGCATCAGTTTGATTTAGATTATATTTTTAACATTGAAAATCAAAAAGGATTTAATGTTTTGTAGTATACTTTTGGTCATATCCCAACCCAGAAGGAATTAGCCTAAATAGACAAAAAACATAAACAGTAAGAGATAGATGGAATACGATTTAATTTCTTGATGCACTCTAGACAGGATCATATGTCATCAGTCAATCCCTGACTATCATGTTGTGCAATGCTCATGACAAGGTTGATTCCTTCCTTTGATGGTGTCCTGGACTATTTAAGACAATAATTTGATGGCATTTGGGTGATAAGTCTGGAGATCTCTTTCAGGCATGGTAGAATTTAACCACTTCTAGGCATGTTTAGGAAATGAAGCATCTGCGACTGACCATTATTTTGCTGCAAAATAGACATGATACCATTCTGAAATGGCAACAACATAAGCTGACAGTATATTCATTGCATGTATCGTATCTGTTGGGAAGCAATGTGCCGATACATGGGATCTTCTCTTTGACACTTGAGAGACATAGATTTAATGATTATCATTAATAAGAAAGAAGCACCACAAAGCTCTACTATGATATTCCAGCTGAGCATGGCGATGTCTACTATCAAAGGAATATTCCATTCAGCGAGTAACTGCTAGAAGCAAAAACTGTCTTTGCAAATATTTGATTCATAATCTGAGTGGAATGTCTATACTCATGGTCACAGTGTGTTGAATGCTCTGGTGATAGCAATTTTTTGATGAAGAACATGTCCATCTATTTCTGTCTAAGTCTACCAAGAACTTTAACTTAAAGACTCAACCAAACTTCTTTACATAGATGTAGGATGTCTTCTTTGGGTCTACAACGAGATCAACAAAATGTCTTTGATCCATAGTTGTGCTGTAAAACATTAATATTCCATTACTTTGTTCTGCCTTACCTGTAGCAACACATGATTTTAATTGTCTATGATTGCTAATTTATCTCTTGCACTAATCGTTTAAGGCTTTGCATTCTTGTATAATCTTCATGCCAATATATGGGTACCTCCTGGGTGGGAAAATTTCTAAGTCAGACAGTGTATTAGTAGATAGTGTCTTACGGCCGGTTATTCCAAATAATATTAGTATATATGATGTCATAACTCTATTGATTTCAATTGAACTTAAACCAGAATTCGCTTAAGACTATTTGAAGAAACCGGCTGTTAGTGAACTTGGCTTTGTCAACGAAATGATTTAATCTTCAGAAACTTAAAATTGCAATTTTAGAATTTGCATATATTTGGATGTATATTTATTTCACACACTATCAATAGGATCAAAGCAAGACAGGATTCTGTTCATTTCTGAGTGACTTTTAATACTCTGACAGCATTTAAGATGAATGTACTTTTAATATTTAACATAAACATAGGACTTAAAAAAGAAGAAAGCAACCTGATTCGAGTAAAATTTATTGATTGAAGGGAAAAACAATTAATATTAAAGAATAGAAAACATCTAAAAGATACAAACATATACATAAAAGTGATTTTGCAGAGGAACCAAAGGATAAAAAGAATATAATTAGTAGAAATTATGAAAGAAGAATTTAAGAAGGGCAAACATGATGTGATAAAGTAAATTGTCAATTTTGAACTTAGATAAGATAATAGAAAAGGATAAGCATGAAAACCTCAAAATAACTGAGAAAAGAGTAGAGATAAGGAAATAAAGAATTCTAAACATTAAAAAAAAAAAAATGTGAAGTGAACTTAGTAGAAATAAACTCACATAAGGAATGACAAGCTTATTTATAAAAAAGGAAATTGTAACTCGGAAAACGTTGAACAAAAAACTGCAGAGTTGAAAATTTTAGAATCTAATGGAAATAAAAATGTAACTGAAGTACATACCATAATAAAAAAATCTGTGGAAAATAAAAAAGTACTTGTAATGCCAAAAAATTTTCAAACCAAGATTTTCTACAAATTATAGCCTGGTCATGGTCCCAGTAGATAAGTGGTTAATGCGTTTGATTGCAGCCTGGAGGAGCCAGATTCTATCCCAGCAGAGGATGCTTAATTCTCCTCCAGATGGGCCCTTGGGTGTACCCATCCTTCTACTTAATACAAGGTTCGCACGCGTCCTTACTTTACATTTAATCCTTAAAAGTCCTTACAAGTGCTTATAAATCGTTATTTTTATGCCCCATTTTTAAAAAGTCCTTAGTTTTTACTCTGCCATGATTAAAAAATTTAAAATTTCACAGATTATTGTTTTTCTAATTCTTCCTCGGCGGCTGTAATCTCGATCGCATGGCTCTCGAGGGGGTAGTGGGTGTCTTCATCTGTGGGTTATGGATGGAAGAGAATGACTACCTGACCTCAACTTAGTCCCTTATCTTAGTCACAACTTAATACATCAACTTAATCATAAAACGCCGGGAGTCTGACCTCCTGTGATTCTGTGGACCACATCTGTGTGTAGTACAATACTTTAACATTAATAGATAAGATAACAAAAAGAAATCAGACATTTAAGAGATGATTACATCTTATGAACTGATTATTTCATTAGAGACATGGTGTACATTAAGACATTAAAAGCAAACGGCTACACAGTACAAGAGAGTAAAATTGGTTCGATAAACATGCAACGAAAGGAACATTGAAGGGAAGATTAGTTGGAGAGGTTCTATTCGAATGGAAACCAAAAAAAAAAAAATTATTATATTCCAAACAGGAATAGTAGAAGATAAGTCTTGCATCTAAATTAATTTTTGATGAAGAAAAATATTTCATAGTAGCAATATACGATAAAACTTTATATAGGTTAATATGTGATATACAATATTTGAATATTTAGGAGAAAAATAGGAGATTATAATATTGGAAGGAAATTTGGAATCAATTCACATTGTAATGAATTGGAAGAGGATAGGATTATTAGGAATTCTAAAGAGAAAATTAAAATCAAAGAGGATATAAAATTAGATGAATGGGTTAAAAAAACAAAAACAACTGTAATTTGGAATTACCTAATGGGAAATGGAAGGGAGGCAGGGGGGGAAATTGAATTTTTATTGGCAATCGGTGGGAGGTGTCAGTTACTAATCTGTGTTTCACAAATAACATATTCTTAAAAAAATGGTTTTCAGATTTTATTAACTCTAATTTCAGATAATACGCCAGTTAGAAAAGATAAAAGTCGTATGGGGTTAGATTAAAATTAAGAAAGAAAAATGTAAAAAGTAAATACTTTGGAATAAGGAAAAATTTTAATTTAGTTTAAGCTTTTTTTGTTTTTGTTTCGACTAAAGACGACCTATGTCAAAAGTAAGTTAAATATATTTCGATGATTACATAAATAGTTGGAATGAATATTTGTAGAAACAATACGAAACAGTTGTAAAGGATGTCTGATACAATGGGAAGAATTCAGTGGCAATAATATATTAGATTGTTTCATGAAGAATGTGAAAAAAAAAAGGAAATAAAGTAAGGTTGGCTTTAAAAGAAAATTACAAGGGTAAGAATGAAAGGAAATGAAGAGAACTTGGGTTGGAAATATAGAAACAAAATCTGAGGATTAAAACAGATACTGAAATTTGGAAAATAACTTGGGATATAAAAGTGAATAGCCTTTATGTACACTATGTTATCAAAAAAATTCCAAACACCTACCTCTAACCATAGTTGGTCTTTCCCTTTGACACAATGACCAGTAGTGGACATTAGTATGACATGTGTCTGCCTTTCACCTTTAAACAGACATGACTCTGCCGGGGAACTTTCCACCAAGTGCTTGAACATCTTTGGAGGAATGGTAGCCCCATTCTTCCTGAAGAGCTGAAGCCAGAGCAATTCCTAATAGGGGACGTATTAATATAAATAATATATATAATATAAATAAAATAATCAGTTTATATGATGTAATAATATTCCAAATTTCTGATTTATTTTTGTTAAATTACATTGCTATAATTTGTGAATGTCTTGCTCCAATTTTTTTTTTGCTTTGCTTTACCAATACTGTTATTTTTGAGTCATTCATCTATTTCAATAATTCTAAAAATTATGAAAATTTTAAAATTCTAAGGACTATCATCACCATAATCTTTGGTCTTCTTACAATCTGAAGTTCTTATGAACCTGAAATCTGGCCCAATTTGCCTGTTATTTCTTTAGATGTAATCCTTGACAGTTGGGATAATTTCACTCTGAAGGAATGTTTGAAAGCAAATTATCCAAGTTGTTCCAAAGATAAATTATCAGAGATTAAAGGAGGTAAAAGAATTAGTTGTCATTTAATAGATGGTTCATCAAATGTTTTTCTTAAACAATTTAACAATTCACCTATTTCATCTGAAAACTACTGTGAGCATAGGCTTTTTTTTATTATTACTAAGCTGATATGTAATTGGTTAACTTTGTGGATGTGGTGATCATTCTAAAATATATGAAATTCTATCAATTCTTATTATTTTGTGTATTGAACTTTAAGTTAGAACAGTTCCAAAAAGGCCAGGCACACAAACTACTGAAAAATATTGAAAACATTAAAAATGTGTAATGTTTCAATATTTTTAAATAGTTTGTGTCTGGTCTTTTTGGAACTGTTCTATTAATTTAACACACATTAAACTCTGAACTTAAAGTTTGTGAAAGAAATAGACCATTTATGAATGACAATGAAATTTACAGGATAAGTTTGTGGTAACAGACTGAATAGTGACTTGATGGGAATTTTATGGATAATGTTCAATAATATTAACAGCTATAGTTGATATGAAAATAGTTAATGATAACATTTTGTTACAGGACATTGAACAAACTACAGGTTTGATGTTGACTATTCATATTGGCAAAAAAAAAAAAAAAATCTATTAGGATTCACTGGATTCATCATAATTTTTTTAAAAAGAGCAAATCTGAGCTCTATTGTCCCTCAAAATGAAATCAGGAACTATGGATGCAAGTTAAACATATTGATCTAGAATGTTATGCTAATATCTGACAAGAACTGCAATGCCATGAAGACCGTTGTGCTATTCAGTGTTATCGTAGCCCTTCACACTAAACTCAATAATTCTATCTTTTTGGATATTAATGGGAATCAGGACAAAGATTCACAAACTATGTTTGATTGCAATAATTTACAGCAGTGCCTTATTAACCTAGTAGCAGAAATAGCATATCCCACATTTTTGAGAACCCCACACTAAATGCTTGGTTGCAAACTGTCTGGTGAATTGGCATCTCATCTTATTCTCATGATCTAGCAACATTGTTGTTTACGTTTCAGGAGAGCTGCATGTTGCATGGCATATGTTGTTAGTTCCATACTTGTTTCAGTGTGGTGTCCTTCGTCCTCTTTTTCCTCATTGATTTGCAGGCTACTAGGTGAGATGATTTGGACTGGAGACCAAGTGGGGGTTTTATGTATTCTATATGTGTGCAGCTGTGGTGTCCTTTGTGCTATCTCCCGTGCTCCCAAGCTGTTGCAGCAAGCACTGTTCCTGAAGTCTATATGTTTTTTTCAATCAACTTTTTTTTTGAAAATTACATTTTTCTTTTAATTATTTTTTCCACTGCAGATTGTCCAATATCTCTTGCTCTAGTGCTCATTGCATTGTCAGGCTTCTGGAAGTGCAAAACATTAAGGGAAGGAAGATAAAGAAAGAAAAGACCAATATTTGATATCAAAAACACAGAAGTTGACAGAATATGAATGACTTATCGGTACTGTCAGAGGTCTTATTTCACATATGCTCATAAACCTACAAACAAGCAACATCCAAGAA
>JAFIDM010052343.1:0-12533 GCA_023159025.1 Thereuonema tuberculata | reverse complement strand
AAGTGCCAAACTTGGAAAATTTTTTGAATGGAGTAACCGCAATCGATATCTTTCCGAAGTTCCAAAGTCACCCAGGTACCCGTCAAAACTCTTTCTTCATCTGTGTGAGTGCAAGATGGAAGATAGCAGGAATTAGCCTCCACACAAGAACGACACAGAGGAAAAAAGAGTTTTTTGTTGTGCCGAAATGGGAGTACGGGATGGAACAATTGACGCGGAGGTAGTATCCTGCATTGAACGAGCCCGCAAAAGGCAGAAATATCAGTTGTGTCAAGATTCCAAAGAATCTCTGGAAGATTGAGGGGATACAGTCCGTACTTCAAAATGTACGGATACAAACTAACAATGTCTGTATATTTAATTTCTTCCTCGGGCGAACAATCGTGATAAAGAGTGATTCCCTCTACACGACCGCCATAATACCCTTGTTGTGGCTCTAGTGGATTTAAAATTTCCAATGTCTCCACATACTCTTTCATGACAGGATTACTTTTCAATTCCCGTTTGAATTCACACTCCCATTTCGTCACCACTGAAAAACCTTTCTTCTCAAGATCAAAAACCTTTTGCAACGTCTGATGATAACGGTCCCCCAGAGTTACATTAGAATTATACAATTTTTGATTTGGGTTTGAAAAACAAAGAGGGTGGCCATGATTGTAACAGCCGTTGTATTCAAACACTCTTCTGTTTTCCGCATCGAAACCGTCCACGTAATACTTGTCAATTTTACGTTCTCCCGTGTTTAATGCATGATCAATGGCAATTCCGCGTTGGTGTGCTTCCCATGATAGCCATTTCAAAGCGTTATCACTGTAGGGTTTCGCGGCACGAAAAACTTCATGAGGGATAAGTGCTATCGAATTCACTTTCAGAAATTTTGGTCTAAAGACTTTCACACAGGCAGACGCTAAAGTGATGGCGTTTTGAAAAGGACAACACCCATCTGAAACTTGTAAAAAAGAATTTCGAAATTTGAATGATGCTTCGGCCAATAATTCCACATCACTAATACAATAACTAATCAATTCTTTTTGGAAATCAAATTCCGTCTTTGAATCAATTTGGCTTTGATACCATTGTAAAAAGTCATCTCGAGCCTTAGGCTTCATGGAATCAGGTTCATAATATTTTTGGTCAGGCATGGATTCACAATAATTAAAATTTTCACTCTTGTTGAGAAGATGGGGAAAATATCCATTACGAAATTTCGAAGGATCAATACCAAATGCTTTATTCAGTCGGCTTAGTGCCAAAGGCATAAAGCACATACTATCGATGATTCGAATTTTCTTCCATCCAAAAACAAGAGACGGTTTCCATTGAAAATAGTTTGGGGTTTTTCATTGTTGAGAATTAAATACTGTAATAGAAAATGTGAATCAAAATTAGATCCATTGTGACTTAAAACAGTCACTGATTTAGCCTCGTAGACTCGAAACAACCATTTAGAAAAAGCAAAGTGAGCATTTTCCTCGTTGAAAACTTGTAATCGTAAATAGCTTTGATATTCGTCACCACAATGCACACAAACCTTTGGATTTTCAACATAACACTGATCACACATTGTCTTTACAACACACAGATTCAGAACCAATTCAATAATGGGAACTCCATTGGAATCATAATCAATAATTTTTTCGCAGGTCGTCTCAAAATCAAAAAAGATGAAAATGCCTGCATTTTTATTCTTAAGCACCATTGGTTGCAAAAAACATCTGTGATCAGGACCTGCTTTTTGTTTACAATTAAAACAATAATGGATATTATATTCATGTTTTGTCCTCACATGGTTCTGTTGCAATACATCAACATCAACACCACAGTCAATGAATTTTTTCAACTGCTGGCAAACCGTTAAAGAATTTTCATTTTTGATTTTTTTGTTTACTTTATGCTTAGCCAAGCAAGATTCCGAATAAAAGAATCGGTTGCACTCTTTGCAAGTAATCCAATTCTCTTGTGCGCAATTTCCGCCAGAATTGAAACATGAAACATCGATTTTTACAATGATGATAACGAACATCTTTATATCCCTGCCAGCATTGGAAACAAAAATAACTCTTATTATAAAAAGCCTTAATTGATTTAATGACATCAAAATGATTTCCATGATGATATAAAATTAATTTTTTATCAGGTTTTTCGGGTCCAACAAAGACGGGTTTGTCACAGCTATCATGAGAAATCACAATAATTTGATAGTCTGTAAGATGTGTCTGAAATTTGACTACATCGTCAAGACCATAACTAGATTCTCCTAAGGGGACACCGGCTTCTTCGTGTAATTTTTCAGCTAATTTCAATTGAATTCGGCGTCCTGTACGAATTGAATTCCATTGTTCTCCTTTGGTAAGGTTTGCAATAGAAGTTACAATAGCTCGCGCTAGACAATAAGAATCTTTATTTTGAATCCTGATGAAGCATTGTTTACGTTTAAGATTAGTGTCCAAATCAATATAAGAATTAAATTTTCCCGATCCCCGTGGAGGTGTTACGGATGTAATTTTAACTTCAAGTGCATCTTTAAACTTTAAGACTTTCTGTGACTGAGCTAGTTTTTCTAACGCGGTAATTAATTGATCTAAATCAAATTGGTTTGTGGCTCTAAAAGGTAACCACACAGGCCTATCAAAAGATCTTGAATTAATAGTTAATCCGATTATAGAATTAGTTGAACAATCACGAGTCGCTTCCTTGATAATACGCTCTATCAACAAACGGACTAAACCATTTAAACAATTCCCTTCCTTATTTCCTAATAAAAATTCTAACTCATCGATTGATGGTTCTACCAAACGGAAAACATACTGTCTTCCTTCAGTGTGAAATTGCGGAATTTTATAATTCTCAATCACGTGGCTTAATTTCACTAACCTAGCTAAAATTTCCTCCCGTTTTGCCTCATTCACAGAAGAAACATCATTTTCAAATTCGTCAGAGGATGATGAAGAGTAATCAACCAACTTTAATTTCTTGATTGGAGGAAACATTTTGAAAACTAACAAAGATAGAAAAAAACATAATTAAGTAAAGTCCGATATGGAAAAATAAAAAATTAAATTTAGTTATCATTTCCGAATAAAATAAATAATCTTACCTTTCTCAGGAACAGCAAAAAGTTAGCAGAGTGATGTTTTTCAGAATACAGGCAGCAATTGAAAATCTCTCAGGAGTAACAAAAAGCTGACAGTGTAACTCTTTTGAGAATCCAAATATCAACTGAATTTCGTTCAATTCCTCCTGCTATTTATACTCCTTCTCAAGAAAGACATCTGGTCTTCTTGCCTCTAATCAAGAAATCGTATAATCCCTTATCTAAAAAGATTAAAGTTCAATCAGTAAAATATCTGGTGTCTCCAGATAAAACAACTTTCTTATCAGTTAAGAAATAATTTTTCTTTGTATTTTCTTCACAATCAAATAGTTCATCTGGAGCATATGAGTAACAGAAAAGTTTCAATCACCCCGCCTTATCAATCAATCTCCTCTAGATGTTAGTGCAGGACATTATCAAAGAAAATTAATGAAAAACCTTTGGACTCCCGAGTCTTCTCAGTTCCCTAAACAGAAAGTTAGTCACCTCTAATCTCACTAACGATCGAGCTAATTCGATAATCAGATAATCTAATCCTTTCCAATTCTTTAATTCTCGTATTTGTCATTTGCAAGCACTCTTGAGAGATGACGGCTCTTGTTGAAAAGAATTGGTAAGTAATTTTCTGATTTTTAAATTTGATTTTCGCTTCTACTTACATTTATTTTAAAAACTAAAATTAACTTTTGCAAGTTTGTTTTTTTTTGTTCTAAATTTGTTTAAGTAAAACGAAATATAGAATGAAGTTGAAACTATAGAATCTAAAGATTAACTTTTGTAAATTCGATTTTTTTTTTTTAAGTATAACGAAATTTGGAGAGCCGTTGAATCTAAAGAATCTGTAGAATCTAAAGATCAACTTTTGTAAATTCGATTTTTTTTTCTTCTAATTTTGTTTAAATATTTTTTCTAATCTTGTTTAAGTAAACCAAAATTAGGAATGAAGTTGAAACAGATAAAAAAGAATAAAGTCTAAAGACTATTCGTTTTTTTTTCTAAACTTGTTTAAGTAAAACGAATGAACTTCTTGTGTGTCTGAGTGTCTTAATTTCAAAATCTAAATTTCCTCTGATATTTAAAATATTCCTTTAAAGTTAAAACAGAATTTCTTTCTTAATCATATGAAATTAACGATTTAAATACATGTTTTAGTATTTTAGAAACATAAAAGTAATAAATCTCTCTATTTAACTGTGATGTAGCATGATACAAACAATGAAAGTCCTTAACCCGATTAATAAAATTAATGAATAAAGTTCTGAAAGCGTCATCAAATCCTAAAGATTGATATATTAGTCGACCGTTTAATTCTTTGATCCTTGATAATAATTAAACATGTTGTAACATGTCACAAACAAAGAAAGATAATTGTAAACATCTGGGTATCTCCAATTCCTCCACTCACTCTAACAATATGTAAATTAAAAATTAATACTTATATTCATTAATATCATCTTTAATCCTTTTGTTGTGTAAATGTTAATGTATAATCAGATTTGATAAAATAATCGATCCTAAAGTTAGTTTTGTAAACTAAAATAAATCTGAAGACTTAATCTTATGAAAAATAATTATAAATATAAAAATTAATGAATAACTCAAACATGTTATAACAGGATGTAATTCTGTTCTAAAATGATCTCAAATGCAAGTGAAGTTACCTCTTTCTAAAGTGTTACCTAATAACACAACTCCACCCCCACACCCCACCCCTTCCCGATTTTTATTAAGACATGTGACCTATAATTTTATATTTCTCCTCCCCACGATCCTGAACCTCCCCTCTAAAAAATGCTAGCTTAGGTTACCTAATTATATCCCAATTGCCCGGAATTGCACCTCCCCCCCTTAAAATACCTCGCTCAGGTTACCTAGTCCTCCCCCCCGTCTAACCCATATCGCCCTGAATTGCACCTCCCCCCTTAAAATACCTCGCTCAGGTGACCTAGTCTCCTCCCCTCTGATCCATATCGCCCTGAATTGATGATCTAGTTCGCCCTGATAACTACTATCATCAGCATATCTGTGATATAGGATGATGTTATTTTGAAATATGTCGAGATATTGTTTTTCGACGTATTTCATTACATAGTCAGCCATTAGAGCAGATGCTGCTATGCCCATGAATACGGCTTTTTTAAGCTTGTATATTTGATTTTGATATTAAAAGTATTGATTATTTAAGAGTTGATCAATGAGTTCAATGAAAGTATTGATGTCAATACGGTGATGATCAATGAGAGCCTGTTGGTCGATTAAGTTGGTTATGGCTTCTTTTATTAATGTGTGTTCTAGGGATCCATATAAATTAATGACATCCAAAGAAATTTGTGTGTGTTCATTCTTTATAGTGGTGTTCTGCCGTGTGAGTTTATTTATTAAATCAAGGGAGTTCTTTATATTGTGGTTTTCAGAAGTATTTTACGGAAGGGAAAACTTGTCAATTTCAGAATATATGCGGCAAGAATCTTCTTCCTCTTCGGAAGCACGTAGTTATATGAACAGTCGTTTTCCAGAAAGAAACATTCAAGTCAAAATTAAAGGCAAAAATTAGTGATTGTCATCTGGAGATCTGCCTCCGATTAGCTAGCATGAAAACAGTTCCTGATATTAAATTATTAGCAATAAAAGTCAGAGTCGGTTTTCTCATTAATTAATTCTGTCATTTCTTCCGTTGCTATTAAATTAAAATAAAATTTGTTTATAAATGCAATTGTTTCGTTCATTTAAAAGATTTCTATATTTATAAAACAAAGTTATTATATCGAGTCTAATTCAGAACAACTGGAAAACGTAAGTAGTTTCAATAAAAGAATCACATTATACAGGGTTATTCATAATTCCTTGACAAATTTCAGAGGCTCGCAGTTTGATGACAAAAAAAATAAATAAAAATAGATGATTTTCTCCGAGATATCAAATGAAGACAAACTCATTTTTCTTCAAAAACGTACTATGTGTTCACCTTGCCTGGCATGGCAGCCTGTAGGCAGTAATCCCTTTGTGGCTGATGATACGATGTCGTATTTCGGTGAGGTCAGTAAGTAGTGGGGGAACAAACAATTTGAACTTCGCGTAGAATCAAAGAAAAAATTCTGAACCTAGGGATCAAGCGGAGTAATCAAAGGGCTGGGAAGTTGTATATTCTCCGATTTCGATATTAATTTACTGAATAAATAAAAGCGCTTTGTTACGTTACATATGCTAGTTATAAATAATTTGCAAATAACCGAAAATTATGCTACCTGTGGGAGAATCTATGATACTCTGCAGATATTCTGAAGTTCATATTCTGATTTGTCGAACTGAATAGCAATATCCAATGAAGCCAGTTTGGGATTATGGTATACTGAAGTCGAAATGCTTTCATAGGTTGTCTGGTAATCTCCAGGTAGATTGACCTGGGCCCTGTCTATAATAAAATCAAAAGAACTAGATTAATATCATTGTATCAACAAAAAATTACTTTTGAATTTACATTATTTTTTTCAAATTTTTTAAATGACGACAGTCGCCTTTGAAATTAATACTACAGTATCGGGAAAGGTCCGATTAAAGGAAGACGCTACAGCAGTAAATTAAATTTATATTTCTTATTTTCAATGCTGAGAAAAGTTTTACGAATTAAAAAAAAAATAGAAACAAATATTTAAACAGCGAAGATAAAGCAATTATTGGATTGGTGAAAACGAAATATCTACTTTGAAAAATCCGTCCGTTTAGACACCCTTAGAAGACATAATGGAATCTTCCAAGAAAGTCAGAATGTTATGTACCAGACTGTGTTATACATGTACATCTGCATGTTGTATTTTGAAGCCACAGTACAGGGTGGCTTTAAAGAAAAGCATACATAATGGGCAACTGAGGATAATTTTCCTTTATGAATTCAAACTTCGACAGCTTTAGGAATAATGGCTAAAAACATTAATACAGATGGAACGGCTAATGAACTTGGATGATTCTTGAAATTAAGAGGAGGAGAGATAGCATTGGAAAACGTCTTTACCATTTTACAGTTTATCTGTGCCTTGAAGCTCTAGAAAATGTGAAAAAAACTTAAGATATGTGCTTGCCTCATGACGTGACATCAGCCAACAACGCCTTTTCCAAGTCTACTTTTTTTGAGATGGTCTGAAGCTGGAGTATACACCACGTCTTTTCCAAAGAGGCCAGACCATCAATGCGGAACAATTATGTACAAAAATGTGGGAAAATGCACCAAAGACTTCGACAAAAGCAGTTTGTATTGATCAATAGATATTGTGCCATCCTCTTGCCCGATACGTCCAATTTCATGTGTTGCAAAGCAGGGCTTTGGAGCAGACAAAATTTGCAATTGCTCCGCTCCAGCTCCGCTCCGACATGAAAATATTTGCTCCATGCTCCGCTCCGTGCCCCGCTCCATGCTCCAAATACATTTTTTACGTCGTATTACCAATGATCAAATATTAAAAACAAGCAGTTTTTTTAACTAAATTTTATTAATCATCATAATTAATTCTATAGAACAGCTGACAGTAAGTCATCTTTCATTGTGTATCTTGTATCATTGACACCAATTTTATGGCAGAAAATAATCGCTCGACACTAGCTTGTGTAGTGGGCATAGTCGATGCAACTCGACAGGCGGCTTGAATTCGGTGTGGGTAATCGTCCATAGCTTCAAATGCTGATTTTACTTTGAGCCTACCCATAATCTAAATTACATGACAATCTTGGTGAAAATTCCTCTCAGAGTCTTCTTCATTCGAATGTTGCATTTCTGAAACTCTCAGACGTTTTTCCAGCTTGTCCAGCTCTTTTTCAAAATCATCATCTTCTGAAGAATTGTCTTCTGAAATCGAAGTATAGTGCAACTTGGATAATTCGAAGCTGAAGGGACCACTACAAAACTTCGAATTATCCAAGACTTCGAATTAAACAAGTTACATCTTTTAACTTTAATTTCAGGTCCACTGAATGCTTGAAAAGATTATTCTGTCAATAAGTAAATATTTATTCAGAAAGATCATGGTATGAAAGACTTAAACATTATATGAATGTAAACAAAATAAGATTTATGTTACGAAAGCTACAGTACATATTACATTCAATACAAAAAATTATAAAAAAAAATAAAAAAATTGTGCAATGTCTGATTTTTTTGTAGAATTCAGTCGCTTAAGGTTAGCAAAATCATCAAGCATGTTTAGTGAACGGAAAACAGCTTCACTTACGTTGGTTTGTCCTTCAATATACCGACGAAAATCGGCGCTTTCCCGTACTCGTTGGCGATTTGGCATTTCTTCTTCACACCCTTTTCCACCTCGCGAATGACGGCGACCTTTTCAGCGAACATTAAATTCTTGTACACGCGTGGTTTACTGAAAGACATGGTGACACTGAAAGCAGGAAGCTCGAATGGCGTCTGAAGCGTCACGTGTCGAATGACGTCACGTGTCGAACGGTGGCGGGAAGGGGATTTCAGTTGTCACATTTCGAATTTCTTAACGATGAAACGCCGAAAAGTCGTTATGGTTCGAAATTTTTTATAAAAAACTTTGAATTAAGGAAGTTGAACTTTGAATTATCCACGATTTTTTAACATTGATTTAATAAGAAATTCAAGGGACTATGAGAAATCTTCGAATTAACCATGATTTCGAATTAAAGACGTTCGAATTATCCAAGTTGCACTGTATTTGTTTTTCCTTTCTGTGATTGTTGAAAACTTGCTATGCGATGTGGATGCTCGGATTCAATTATTGAGGATTCCAGCCTTTCACTCTTCCCTCATATCAAAACGCTTAAAAATCTTTAGTTTTTCGAGTCATCGGGCGATATCCTTCTTTTGCTTTTGTCGTTTGCGACGAACTCAGTAAAATTCTATACCGTGGATCTACATAGGCTCTGGCAAGAAAATAGGTGTTTTGGAAAAGATTTTAGTCACATTTTCGCATGGAGGTCAAAATTCCCATAGCAATTTTCCGCCATTGTCTTGGAGAAATTTTGCAAGTTTTTGCTACTCCTTCATGTAAACTCCCATGACAATTTACTTTAAAAATTATGTAATTTTTAAAGTAAAATTTGGCTTTGTCAGGAGATCTCTTATATTCTCTTATTATAATATAATATTATTATATTAAACTCTTATATTCAGGAGAGAGCGGGAGGCAACTGGCTCTCGCCGCCAGCTCAGATTTCCACCTCCACCGAACCACTGCTACGATTTGCATCCCTGGAACAATTGTTGCGCCTCCAAGCGTTCTTCAATCCGAGGAGGCGCAAGACAGCATCGCCAAAAGGCTGCAGCAAAGGGAAACCAGCGATCTCATCTGGATTGTACCCATCCAGAACTGCTCTTCGACTGATAGGCAAGAACAAAGACTGAACCATAACCTTCTTCTCCGCTCTCAAGAGCTGCCACGAACATTGTGAATATCTTGTGAGAACTCCTGTGAACTGTTCTAGAGCGTGTGAACTCTATCGCGCTAAGTGACACTCGTTTTAGTTTTGGATATATGTGCTTTGTTTTATATTTACCTAGTGTATTATCAGCCACGTTTGAAAACCGTAATGTATATATTTATGTTTCTTCAATTGTAATCATAATTCTTCTTACTAATCAGTCTGTAAATAATATTTCAATACATATAGTACTCCTTATTAAAATCTGTTATAATCATTTCCTATTACTAGTGATTCCTGCTTTCTTATTTTATATTTACTCGTTCCCTGACCGATTCTTAACTCAATTGCTCCGAACTTAGGGAGCGCTGAGGGAGAAAGCTTCCTACCAGTTCATGGATACCCCAGGGCCGGTCTCGACTGCCACCCGCCAAGGTCACTCTCCGACCAACCCAGACTGGGTGACGCGGGTGTTGTTTACAAACAAAGTCCCCCTCGAGGCTTCGCAGGAGAGCACCGCTTCCCCCCCCCCTTTAATTCCCTCTTGATTCCCAAGTTATCTAACGAGGTATTTATATGGGCCCGGCACCGAATTAGCTTGACATTGAATCAAAGATTCCACTGCGCATACTTGTCCTCACACTTTCATTCAAATGTACGCCGAAAAAACCCACGGCAAGGCGTTACAGTTTCGTATTATAGAAAGTATTTTGGAATTGTTAATATAGTTCAATCTTATCTACTTATCAATTAAATCTACTATCGAACATAACAGATCTAAATATTTCAACTAATTAAATTGCAATTTCGCGATAATCAAACACAATTCTTCTTCTACAGATAAAACAGAATTACCAATGATATAGCCGACTTCAAGATTTGGAGAAAGGCATAGAGCTTCCAACCAGGCACTTGTCGATATAAAATGATCTAGGCTATCGAATTTATCATATGAAACTTTAAGTTTCTTTCATTTCTCCTTACTTGCTGATGCGACATTCAGAAGAACATCATTATTAATAAAATCATGTCGGACCTTGAGTGATTGAAGATTGGTATATTTCGCCATGAAATCCAAGAATGCATTATAGCTAAAAAAAATAATATAGGAATATAGAAGTGTCTTATTATTATCTATTATTTAATATTTCTCAGTTAATATGCAAAAATATGAGCCTTTTTTATATTTATTATGTAGCATTACGTTGACATTTTTAAACATAATTTACTAGAAAATTTATTTCCGCGAATTGGCTTTTTGCTTTTCATGAGTGAGTGGAAAATTGGAAGATTTTCAAACACATTGAAATCCAATAATTTCATGAAGATGCCACAGAATTTCAAGTAAAAATTACTTTCGTCACTTGAAATCTGTTATGGTTGCTTTACACGCTATTGAAAACTTGCCTCAAACCGGCAAGTGGCTCGAAAATTTCCTATTTATCCGAAAAATTTGCCAGTTGCTCTAAATAAAACAATTTCTAAATTCAGGCAAATATTAGAAGCAAATCGATACCAGCGCTCTTGGCGGCGAGGAAATTTATTTAAAAACGACGACAGTGTTAACTTCACGCTGAAATCTGAATATTCTTTGCTCGTGATTTCAATCCACGACGTCCTTCCCCACATTCTCTTCCTCCGAGATCTTTTCTTTTTTATCTCTGTTGTGAAATGAGATGAGAATTATTAGCAAAACAAAGCTTCGAAATCAACTGTTTTGACGCTTCGCCGATAACTATTGATTAACAACAATAGTTAATCGCGATCTAAACGAGACCAAAACGCGATTGCTTTTCAGTCAATAAGCAACCGGCAACGGCATATTTTCGAGCACGTTTGAGGCAATTTATCGAGTGTGTGTAAAGCAGCCAAGTGTGCGTGTGTGTGTGTGTGTGTGCGTGTGTGGAAATCAAATGTAAAAACTAATTTCTCATTTAAGGTGAAAAATTTATTGATATTATAACAAATAAATTTATTGTAATGTGTTCTTATTTTTTGCATAAAAGACATATCTTATTGAAGAAATAAATTATTTACACGAAAAAAAGGGGAGGATAAAGTAAAAAAGGAAAAGAAAAAGAAAAAAGGGGGGGGGAGTGAAATTGCAAATAGAATAAATTGAAAAGTTCTTTAAAGAACAGAAATTGAGTAAATTATATCAAGTTTTTAAGGTGTGTATAAATTAAGTTTTAAATTCTATATTCTTTAAAAGACACACATCAATATTTATAAATTAATTATTTTTTAATTAAATTATTTATAAAATTTTTTGCCAAATTCTTTTTACATTAATTTTACCAAAAATATAATCATTCTTTTTGATAAATATTTATAAATTAATATTTCATTTACTATTAACAATTGTGAATTAAATAATATTTATATATAATCATACGACTAATTATAAACTATGTACAATTAAAAATTATTAATATATTTACAATTGATTTAATAATTGATATTTACAGATTATAAAAATACTATTTTGAAATTGAAGTTTTTCTATTTACAATAATTATTTAATTATATTTACAAATATATAATATAACATTAATACATCTATAAATAAAATCATTTTTGGCAAAAAATTAATTTCTTATTCATATTAGAAACATATCTAAGTTAATAAATAATTTAATATAAAAGAATTAAAAATGAATAAAATTAAAAATTCATACAATACATTATTATTGAACAGTTTCAAGGAACAAATTCCCCATCATCAGCAAGATGATTACAATTTCACGGGGAAAATGTTATATAAGTGAAGGATAATTAATTCAAAAAATATCCACCAAAGGTTTCGTTGGGTGTTTTAGTCATAGTGTCGAAAGATGACGTTCAGGCTAAGTTCATAATGCCGTCGTGATGACGTTGTCTAGCTGCAACCATGATGTCTTTTTTCTTTCTGATAAGTAAACGGTGTCTTCTCTTCTACCTTGCGTTGACGAGGTTGTGTTAACAAACGATGTCTTCATTTCTTCTACTTGTTGATGAACGATTATGCTTATGTCTATTCTTTTGATCAGGAGAAGTTATTAATTAT
>JAFIDM010052342.1:0-12533 GCA_023159025.1 Thereuonema tuberculata | reverse complement strand
ATCCTCTACAGCTTTCTATCTTCTAAGCTTTAAATAATTTTTTTTTTATCAATGAATATTTTCTTTCTTTGGGTCATCTGACCTTGAGGATATTGTTAGCTAATTGTAGCTGGATTAAGGTTTCAAGTTTTTTATAGTGGATTTGTCTTGGAGACGATATCGAAACTGAAATTGCTAAACAGCGGGCCGATGAAGTTGTAACAGAACCTTTTAATATCTGGAACAAATTTACATTACGATAATGCATCTCTCCCCAAAAGACACAAATCCCACAAAACAACTTATTTTTTTATAATAATAAAATAATAATAAATAATAATGTTATTTAAGTAACACTAGCCGTTCGGACGCAGTCGAGTGGTCCAGGCGACGGTCAGTCAGGCAGATACTCCTGAATGTGGGTTCGAATCCCAGGTGGGCTTGGATTTTTCTTTCTTTCTGTATGTGCTACTCTCTTTTTCAACCACTATTTTCAATTTCATACGTTCTTTCTGGCGCAGATTAGCCAGCAAAACATACTAACAGTATGTTCATTCAGTATGTATCACTCATCATTCATTTATTTTAAATTATATCATCTATTTTTATTTATAAACAACATTTCGTCAAGAGAATTTCTAGACTTCCGCAAGCTTGCTTCGAAAAACTAATACACTGAAGCTCGGTTATAACGCGGTCTTTCGGATCCAAGATTTCGAAGATCGCGATATAACCGCGAAATAATCCAACTTTTATTACTTCGCGACGTCAAATGTCGTACATCGCATCCTATTATCGCCCACACGATTCCAAATCGATTTTAAAATGGTCATTTCGCGATTACCTACATCATTCAGAGCTATGTGAGAGAATTTTATATTTATAAATACATAAATCATTACCTGTTCAACACTTTGATAGTGATCTATATTAGCCAAAATCGATTTGGCGCCGCCATCTTGTTCAAACGACGAGTCACGTGGATCAAATCTAGGTATTCATACGCCTATCAGATTACATGGGCCTCTTTACTGGATGTCATTGGCAGAAAAATAGATCTCGATATTCATTTTGGTTTAAAAGAAAAAGTCCGCGATTCTGGTATTTTTTAAAAAATATATTGTATTTGACATTAGGGTGGGTATAGAGTCTCAATTACTGTAAATAATAAGGAAACAAGCATATTAATTTACACCTTTGATTTGATTTTAGGCGAAAAAACGGTAAATTTAGCAATTTTACAATTATACACCTTTTCCAAAATAGAAGGGGTCCAAGACCAAATCGCGTTATATCCGAATTCGCGATATAAACGACCGCGTTATAACCGAGCTTCAGTGTAATACATAGATTTCAAATTTTACAACAAATACAAAACAATTTACAGACATTTTGACAAGTCTACTTTGTTTTAAACAATCTACAGACATTTTAACATGTCTACTTTGTTAAAGAAAAAGCTTTAACAATCTCTTGAATATTCACTTTAATAATTTTTAATAATTTATATGAATTTTACTTTATATTTATATAAGTAGTAAAAAATAACTACTTTCTTAAAACGTTCGATTAAATACTTATTTATTTGTAAACCTTTTGCTTTCTTTACGCAATTAAAACTGTTTATAATAAATGTCTTTTATAAATGTCTCTATAATCAGTGTCGTTTCTCTATTGTTTTGTATTTGGTGTAAAATTAGAAATCTATGTACCGGTGTTATTAATTTTTTGAAGAAAGCTTGACGAAGTCTAGAAATTATCTTGCCGAAATATTGTTTATAAATAAAAAAAGATCAATAACACAGGACTGCAAAATTTGAGTCTTGAAAAAGTGTTTGCATTATGTGTTTTGGCACATAATGACTGATTTTTATATTGTTTGGTGCGCTGATTTCAAATATGGCATCCATTTTTCTCAAGAATTTTTCACAAAATTGGCTTGAATATATCGGGAAGAAAACCTATTTTACATATTCTGGCGAAAAGTAGGTCTTTTCAAAATATTTTTAAGTGTTTTCTTTACAAATTTATTATTAATCAAACTACTGGAAATGATTTGCTAAATTATATTAATAAGAGCAGTTACCATTGTTAATACATTCTGGTATTCATAGGTCCTTATGCTGTCTTTTCCTTTTTCCCTGAAAGCTCCTTTTGGCACTATGTCTCTTGTAGGCAGTATGCTGGTCTTCTCTGTGCAGCATCCAACAGTAGTCCGCCATCTTACTGATGTTCCACCTACCTTGGTATCAATAAGATATGTTCCATCTCCTTGATATCTTGGTGAAATCTTTCTCTCTGTTCTTCACTAACACCACCAAGATTTTCTGGAAAGTAGTCCAAATGCGAGTTTAAAAAATGCACTTTCAAACTCATCGAACAACCCAAGTCTTTGAATTTCGTTAACATGTTTCCCACGATACATTTAAAATTGGAGACCTTAAAGTTGCCGAGAAATTTTTTGACGACTTCCTGAAAAGCTATCCAGGCCTCTTTTTCACTCAAAACCATTTTACTTTCAAACACGACGTCTGTAAAAAGTTTCCGAATATCTGGACCTACGTAAACACCTTCCTTTAGTTTTGCTTCCGACAGTCTTGTAAACTTGTTGCCAAGGTATTTTAAGCACTCTCCTTCTTGTGATAGAGCCTTAACAAATTGTTTCATCAAGCCAAGCTTGATGTGAAGTGGAAGCAAGAGCACATTACTGGGATCAACCAAATTTTCCTTTACTACATTTTTGTTTTCAGATTTTTAATGCTTTCCTATGCAGCCACTCCTTTTTGGTCCCATTCACACAAGAAGCAAGGGTACTTGGTGTATCTTGCTTGTTGTCCAAGAAGCATGGAAAGCAATTTTAGATCCCCGCATATCGTCCATCCAAAAGGTACCAGGAGCCAATAAATTCTTTTCCTTTAGCCTAGAGCCTACGAGTTCTGCAGATTTTCTTTAGAAAGGCCCAAATCTCTGACTAAATCATTCAATTCTAGCTGGGAAAAAGATTGGGGCTCGATGCTATCTGAAGCACCGTGAAAGTCCTCGTCATAAGCCTGACCTTCGTCTTCAGGAATGTCTTCTAGTTTCTCAGTAGGTTTAGGTACAGGTATTTCTTAGCTATGAGGAACAGAGCGCATTGCGGACGGGAGATTTGGATAAAATATTTCTCTCTTATTAATTAAATTGTATCCCTGCATGTTACATGAAAAGAAGTAGCAGTCATCACTATGATTTTTAAGTTACGTCCAGATCATAGGGATTCCAAAACCCAAAGACTTTTTCGTGCTTTTTGACCACTTTCGCAATTCTTCTACACTTTATATGGGGCCCATGACTTAGTCTTGTCACCAAGTTTTTCACCGAAATATGCATAATATACTTTCTTCACAAAACCTGTTATATTTCTTTGATGTTTCTTCACTACAACTTCCCCACAAATATAACAAAAAGGATTTAGATGAATTACGACAAGCTCTTGCTGCCATTTAGTACATTTTATAGGTTTAAACTTTAAATATGAAAACTATAAAGCGTGGAATAAGGGAGAAGAACGAAAGGGAGTGAGACATCAACTGACTCATTTCTGGTCACACTTGATGTTCTGGAATTCTCCTCATGATAACGACTGGTGAATCATGGTGATTTGTAACTTAGGCTCTCGACAAATAAGAGCCATTTGGAAGTAAAATCTTTCCAAACAAAACTTTTTTTGGACATATTATTATTTGAAAATTATTTTGTGTTTCTTTCGCACCAGAGACTGATCTAAAAATCTCCAGTTTTCGCCAGTAATGATGACTTATGACACTAAATGCTCATCCCTTTCCTTAGTAGGTTATAACACAATGGATTGGTGGCTACGAAAATCAAAATTTCAATTTGTGAAAAAATGGTACGTGATGGAATTTTTTGACTATTTTCCTGAAATCAGTATCCAAAAATCTATCAGAATCAGCTATTGGTTTCTAAACACTTTTTTGGTTGCAGGCCTGTGTAATTTAAAACAGAAACAGTAATATCAGATCCACATTTTATTATTAATACTAATTAAAATAATTATAATTTACAATTCGCAGAAAACTAGTACCAATCAGAAACGTAATTTTACCAAATAATTACTGAAATATACACAAAACTTCCTCAAAATTGATTAAAAATAATGTCACTGGATGTGAGAGGGAGAGCAGAGTGAAGTTCAGAGTTAATGGCTGACAAAATAAGATCTAACTGATTTATTTATAAAATACAGGTTTAAATAAACGATTACAAACAAAAGATTAAATGATGATTGGAGCAATTTAATTTAACAAAAGAACAACAACTGATTGGGGAGGGATTTAAATGATCAGACGGTTAACAGATAAAGCAATCAGATTTGAGAATAAATTGAAAACAAGGAACAGGAAAAAATTACATTTGAAACAATTGAGGAACGCAAAAATATTGGAATACACACAAAATTCATAAAAATTGAAACATATTCAGAACTATATAACCTTACAATATGTTATTGTATAGGTTGATCTGTACAGTATTTACGTGCATTTCATCCAGTTAATTGTTAGATTATTTTCCTTTTTTGTATTCTCGTGATTCAATTCGTTCAGTAATTTCAGGATGAATCTTTTCTAATATTTAATATATTTACTTATTCCCAAACGTGTTCTTAAATTTCAAAAGAAAATTGATTTATTAACTATGGAAACTCTAGACATTTTAGAGTTAACTTAAAGGTTTGTTGAATCACACTGAATTAGGCATATCTGTCCATTTTTGTTTCAGAATGTCTGAAGCAGAGTGCAGTCCATTACCCAAAGAGGGACTGTGGAACGATCTACCAGAAGTAGTGATCGAAAAGATATTTTCCTACTTAACTCTAAGGGACTGCGTTCGCATCAGTTTGGTGTGCAAGGGATGGTACAAAGGGTTCGAATCTCCCATTCACTGGAAATACGTTGATATCTGGCTGACTGGGGAAAACCCGGATAAGGAAAGTGACAAAGCGAGCGATAAGGAAGAAGAAGTGGATTTCTCAACGGTCGATGATGACAGATATAATAATTTGGTGGAAGTGGAAATACCAGAGCCAGTGGAAACTTCACGGTTAACTTTTAGCAACGAGAACGCTCTGCAGTTTGCCCAAAAGTTCGGTACCTATGTGAAGAGTCTGCGTCTGATGTGTGATCCCGTTTCCAAAGCTACCTCTTCCGCATTTCTAGGCAAAGTTTCTGAATTTCTGCACAGGCAAGTTGCTATGATTATGATATAAATTCATTATATTTCAGTTACTTTTCTAAACTGAAAAGCAGCATTTTTATATTTAGTATATAAGTGAGAAATATGAATTATTATGTAAAACCTTCTAACAGTGGTAAATTAAGACGAATATTCATTATTTTCCAAAAAAAGAATTCGGAAACAGTTAGTTGATATCATATTCATGGAAAACTTTGTTTTTATCTATTTATTTTATTTTTGAAGAAAATTCGCGATCAATCTGGCACCTTTTCTCCGTATACTGGATAAACATGGCGGACTTGTTTTGCTTCATTGTAAAACATAATAGGCCGCGCTGGTGTGGTCGAGCGGTCTCAGGCGTCGGTCTGTCGTGAGATCAATGTGCCAGCGCCCGGGTTCAAATCCCGGTAGCGAGCATGGATGTTTCAAAAAATTTCCTTTCCTGTGTTGTAGCCTCTTCTTCACTTTCTCTTCGGTCTGACGTCATTCCTTAATGGCGTCCTGGGTAAGGCCACGGGAAACCACCCCAGTATCTTTCCCTTGTAATTCTAGGGAGTCTGCTAGGGGTTCGCCGTCTTGGGAACACTAGCGCTCCCTGGAGCACGGATGCTTCGGCAACGAAGCTCGCACTTCGGTGCGAACCGACCACACACACAAAACATAATAGAGGCCCAAACGTACACAGACACTGGCGTCATTACATTTCTTCAGTAGTCAACCATTACTTCTGTACAAGTAATTCATTGATAACAATGGTGGTTCCGGGAAGTTGAAACCACGCACAATTTATAATTCAGGATTTCAATTTAAGCAGGCTTTCCGCCATCTTTGTTTTCATTCACAGAGCTGGATTAACGTTGAACACTTTCGTTTTCTTTTGTTTCTGAATGGATTCATTTACAAAATATTAAATAATAAAATGAATATAGTCTATTTGTCAAAAATCTCGTTATTAACTTTAGAATAATATTTTTTTTTTTCGATTTTCTTCACTTTAATTTTTAAACCATAAAGAAATAAGTGGAGATTCGAAAAACATTTAAAAAACACATGAATGATGAAGAACCACTTCATTAATTCCTGATTTTCAATATGTATTGATAATATTTAATAACAAATCTATATAATATAGGCGTACCCGGGATTTTGCAAGGGGTTAAGGTGGTTATTCAACCAATAAGAAAAAATTAAAAAAAATAATAGGCAAGTCGTGTCCTTTTCCCAATTTTGGGAGAAAGAGGAGTGCTATAAACTGATGAAATGTCAATCAAAAAAAGTCAGGATTTTTAACATTTTCACATACAATAGTGGGGCGGGGGATAAAACCACTATGAACCCCTTCCCCTCCTCTCGCTGGTTTTAATGATCCATACCCTTGTAGTGCAGCATACACTAGCAGAAAAAGAGGCTGGTGGGGAGATATTACGGCCACGAAGAAGTACAAGGGGAATGGTATAGGGAGAAAAGGGCTTTTGAGAGGGAGAGTTGTCGAATAGTCGAAGTTTGCTCTGAATTTCTGCTCTGTTCCTACATTGAAAGAAGGAGCATTTTTTGTTTTTTTTCTCGAAATTTGTGTATGTATGTATTCTACTTTTACTAATATTTTCTTTTCATATATTGCAAATATTTAGCTATTAAAATAATTTCTTCATTTACAAACTTTAATTTTCTTTTCTGTCTTGTATATAAATCGCTCATTTTTAAGTTTTTGAATTTTGTAGGTTAGTTGAGAACTCCAGTGAAATCAACGAGTTCCTAGTCTTTTTCTCGTATAACTCAGTTGAGTGGGAGGAAGACGCCAAAAAGGACCTCATTGACGCCTTTTGTGAGTTTTTCAGTTGTCAGCACAGAATCAAAACCTTAATACTCTGCAACTATCTCACTGGTGAAGAAGTGCGTTTATTGGAGGCTGTGGTGAAAGGAAGTGGATGCACCATTACAAATTTACACTGCTTATTCTACAACGACCTCAGCAATGACGGGTAAGAATAACAATACCCCATAATACATCAAGAGTTTATACACGGAAAATGAATGTTGTAGCTACCATAAGTACTAATTTATCTATTGTATTTTATATCGAGGTATTGTTACCACACTTCTACAATTCATTACATTGCAGCAAAATTGACAAATCTACATAGTAAGGTTATTTTAATATGTTTATGACAATGTGATATTAAGTCATTAATTGCTTATGGGAATGGTTTAGGAGATATTCAAACTTCTGTTTGAGGGTTTGTAGGGAGATTGATCATGACAGTAGCGCTTGGATTGTGTTTCTCTGTTCAGAGAATTGGTCCCTGTAAAATACCTCATTCCTACGGTGTTTGGGCCTCTGAACGCGATGGTGAAGTCCGTTTCCCGATCCGATGCGATCTTCTGTTCGGGAGTTGTTAGGGGGAGACTGACAAGGACGGACGGACAGGACAAACGCAATAGCTACCTATTTGTAACTTAAACTTATTATCATAAATTAAGAACTCCTAGTAAAGTTCAGACTAGTGGATAATATCTCAATTGATCGGTTCACTTAACCGCATTAACGAATTGACCATTGGTCACTTACAGGCGAGAGAAAAAAAAACCTAAAACAAAAATTGCTTGCTCGTACCATCGTCCTTCCAGCGAAAGCAACGTCATCTGCGCATGCGATCATTATATTGCGCGCTGCATGATGTGTGAAAATGTATTTTAATTTAATTTTTATTAGATTTAATAATATTTTATTTTTGACTCTCTTTAATGTTGCGATAAGCAAATAAATTTCGTACTCTTTATTCCATTTCACTTTGCATTTCATGACACTGAATGACGGGAAAATCTAAAACACATTCGTGAATTTTTCGAATGCTAATCTCAATATAGTCATATAAAATATTCTTTAAAAAGAAAGTAAACAAAAGTACGCTATCAATGGAGAGAATCAAGAAATATGTAGAAGTATATTTTAAATCTTTGGAATCTACATTACTAAAATCTTTTATTTCTCTGTCTGTCTGTCTGTCCGGCAGAATTGTTAATTTTCCTGTGAAGAAAAATTACTATAATGAAACGTTCGCGACGGGAATCGAACCCTTTGAACCGATGTCAGACGTCTTATCCATAAGGCCACGGGAACTACATTCAAATTATTGTTTCTTATCACTCCCTTTGTGTGTGTGTGGCGCAATGAGAGAAGAGCCAGAGAAACTTTAAAGAGTGTAAAAGACTTACACATTAAGTAGTGTAAAATAACTCATTAATGTTAGCCTACTAGATTAAAATTTAAATTTCAATGTTCATTAACATTAAGGCGTCAACAATGGCGCGCGCTTATCATATAATGAGTTCATTCAAAAAGAATAAAATATTACTTTTTGCCCTAACCGCTTGGAATCGATTCTTCTTGGATTATCTCATACTTACAGGGAGAGACAGCGGGATGGCCTAGTATTCTTAAATTTTAATTGTGGTGATCCTATATATTTTTATATAGATCCTGTAATTTGTAATATACAGTTGAAAAAATAACGTCTAGACAAAATTCTTCATACAATAATTATATTAAGAATATATTATTTATCTTAAAGGACAAAATTCAGAGCTTTTATTTGTTTTAATTCAAATATAATATATTTCTGCGAATATATCTGTTAAAACCGTAATGGACAAGGGATTATCACAAAAAAACCAATTTTACATTAACATTTTAAGAGACTATTTTAGAATGTTATATAGTCCAACCACGATAATATGACGATTCGACATCAGCAATAGTCTCTCTCTGGGGTTCCGAAAAATATTTCATTATAGCTATAAAACTTAATTTTTTCTTAACCATCTCAATATCAGGAATGATAATGAATCAGCTCCTACGGTTGTTTCTACAAATGGTAGGAGCTGGATTGATCTTGCTATTACCAAAGGCTCTTTTTATTGTGATTGGAGTCTTTATGATGAAGACATGGGAAGCGACCATAAGCTGATTAGGCTCTGCATGGGGATTCCTGCTCCCTGTGTTTCTTCCTCCTACTGCTTGAGGAAGGCTGATTGGGGGGTTTTTATGTCTGAACTGAGAGTAGGGGGTGCGACTTTGATGAATTCAATCAATAATAAGGATTGTAACAGTGCTGCCAATCTTTTCCAGGAGACTTGTAAAAACGCCTGTGATGTTTCCATTCCGCTTTGCACCAAAAAGTCTTATCAACATCAGACGCTCACATGGTGGAATCCTGAATTAAGAGAGCTGCGAGCAAGGATGAGGGCCCTTAAGAAAAGGGCGTGCAAGGCAAACAACCGCGAGGAGAGAGATGCCGCTGACGTTAAGTGGAGAGCACAAAAGATTAAATATAGGAGAGCTCTCAGACGCTCGAGGTGGACCTCTTGGAGGACGTTTTGTGATTTGCGACGAAACGTGACCCTTTTAGTCTTCCTACAAAAATTATTAGCGGAAAGGTTAAAAAGCAATTGGCTAAACAAACCACTGAAAAACCTGATGGGTCTTGGACTTCCTCCGAGGGGGATACTTCGGCAGTTCTTTTGAATGATTATTTCCCACGAGACGATCCTGCGGATGATAACCAGTCTATGAGTGACTGTCGGACCAGTGCTACTTTTCCTTATTCTAGTGATTGTTTGGAAAGACCTATTACTCTGCAAGAGGTCTCCGGGGTTATTCAGAGTATGAATTTTAATTCTGCTCCTGGTCCAGACGGCATACCAGCGCGACGTCTTAGTTATATTGGGGAAGCTATTATTGAAGCCTGGGTTTGCCTTTTCAAAAAATGCTTTGAGGAGGGCATCTTTCCTATTATTTGGAAAAGGGCTAATGTCGTTCTTATTCCAAAAGGCGACGGGCGTTTTAGACCCATTTGTTTGCTGCCGGTCATTGGTAAGGTCCTCGACAAAATTTGCACCAATAGACTCGTTTATCATATGGAGGTTAATAACTATTTTTCTGAAAATCAATTTGGTTTCCGGCGGGGCCGCAGTACCATTGGGGCTGCCTCTGCCCTTCTAGGTGTGTTGCATCGTTGTCGAGCGGGGGGGGCGCCATGCTCTTGTTGTCTCGCTGAACATTTCCAATGCCTTCAATAATGCATGGCATCCCATAATTTTAAGTACTCTGAAGGGGAAGAATTGCCCCACTCATCTATATCGCATAATTAAATCCTTTTTGGAGGATCGGGAAGTTAATCTTGATTCTTCAACTATTTACACCTCTAAAGGTTGCCCACAGGATAGTAACCTCGGTCCAACCCTGTGGTTGCTTATTATGGAGGATCTTTTTTCCTCTTTTGAGAGTTTTTGTGAAACTTATCAAATCGGGGATGCCATTTCGATCCAGGCCTTTGCCGATGACACGGTGGCTGTTATTAGTGCCCCATCCGTCAGGAAAATTGGAAATTATTGGGGGCCCCTCTGTGATATCTTGGGAGACTGGGCAACTAGGAATAAACTTTCCATTAATCCCACTAAAACTTCTGCCATTTTTATACCATGCAAAAAGTCCAGTGCCATCCAATTATTAAAATGAATGGATCGAATATTATTTTTTCTGATAATTTTAAATATTTGGGAATTGTTTTTAACACAAAGTTAACTTGGACAAACCATTTAGAATTCATCCGTAAGAAGGTTACTTATAATGCCAGCAAGTTTCTTGCCCTGGCTCCCAAGCATGGAGGGATCACATGCAAAATTCGAAAACTCATTTATAACATTATTATTAGACCAAAAATTCTTTACGGAGCTGAATTGTGGGGAATTGATGCCCACAAAAGCAGAATGAAAAAGTATTTATTTACAATTGGCAGACCTTTTCTATTGGCTATCACCAGAACCTACAGGACCGTTTCAAATGATGCTCTTCACGTGCTCAATGGGGTTCCTCCACTGTGGATTTTGGCTTCTCAATTGGCTCTTCACTACAAACGCACTTCCAGTGTTAATTATTGTCAGAGGGTTCCGGTTGCTGACTGGGTATATCCTGCAGATAGAAGCATTTTTGAGATTAAGGACTGGAATCGGATAAACAATAAGTACGACGCCGTTCTTTTTACGGACGGTTCCAAGTTTAACAACCAGGTCGGCTTTGCTATTATTATTAAAGACTCGTTCGGCAATAATATAGATATCATCAAAGAGAAATTGCCTACAAGTTGTAGTGTTTTCCAGGCCGAACTTTGCGCTCTTCGGAATGCTGTGTCCTGGGCTGCCAATTTCTGGAGAGGGCAATCACTTAATATAGCATTTGTTTCTGATTCTTACTCCTCCTTACAATCTATCTCACGATGTTCCTATCTGCTTAAGGATGCCCGGGATACCTATGTTGACATTATGGAACTCTCAAATCATGGTGCGCATTGCGATCTTTGCTGGTTAAGGCACACGTCGGTGACCCAGGTAATGAGGAGGCCGATAGGGAGGCCAAAAGGGCAACTACTTGGATTCGGTTACTGTTTTTCTGCCCATGCCTCGCAGTTACTCTTATTTTATTATGCTCAACAATTGTATAATTATGTGGCAGAGTGAATGGGAAGCATCTTTCAAGGGACGCACTCTTTACTCTTATGTTCAGAATGTTTGTCAGGGTTCTTTATATAATAATTTTTATTTAAATCAGTTTTTAACCGGTCATGGGATTCAAATCTTATCTTTTTAAATTTCATCTAAGTGACAACGCTGCATGTAGGTTTTGCGAGATGCAGGAGGATGAGAGCGATGACCACGTTCTTTGGCGATGCTTGCATCCTCAAAGATTGCATCTCAGGAATAACTTTGAAAAATTATTATTACTAATGGGATTCCTGCCCCTTGCAGGGATCATGATATATTAAAATTTAAGAAAAGATTTAGTAAATATGCCGAAAAGTTACTTACAATGTAGTGTTGTTGGTTTTTTTTTTTGGTTAATCTTTTAATTTATATGTGCTGGCTTTGTTTCTGTCTTTCCGGGTTTCGGGAGCAACGCAGCAGGTGGGCTAGACTCTGCTGTCTGCGTCCCCGAGCTGATTTCTGGATCTTTCCCGGCTGTATGTTTTTGTGTTCCTGCCGTTTTAGGTGATGGTTTTTATATATGTTTTACATTTTTTTTTCCATTTGTATTTGACCAACTCTGTCTTCTCGGGTGTAAGGAGCAATGCAGCGGGTGGTTTGCGAACTTTCCGTCCGGGATGGGTAGGGTCTTTGACGGCCCATCTGGGACGGGTGCGGTCCTGCCGTCTGCATCCCTTCACTAGTCGACACGATTGTCGTAATGTGTTTTGTTGTGGATTTTGTATTTGTATTTTTTTTTTTCCATTTGTATTTGACCAACTCTGTCTTCTCGGGTGTAA
>JAFIDM010052341.1:0-12534 GCA_023159025.1 Thereuonema tuberculata | reverse complement strand
AAAAGGAAAAGAATTTAGAAGTTATTTCTAAATTATTGGTATTGATCTCATTATTATTGTTACTTTCCGCACGTTAATAATCTTCATAATTTAGAAAGTTATTTTTAAAATAAATTTAAAAAGAAAATATAATTTTAAATCTTTTCTGTATAAAACTATTCTCTAATTGACCGAAAATATAAATGGTGGACTCTACGAAACAGCAACGTTCAATCTTAATTTTTGTTGCGTTTATCACTGAATATTTTTTAGCTTTTTAATGTATTTTATAACAGAGAAAAAATACTAATAAATGTTTGAGTATTTATTTCATTTTAAAACCATACTAAAAATAATTTCAGCCACATCAGAGAACAATTTAAATAATTCCGAGTAATGCATTGGCAGTCGCCATTAAATCCATCGTAAGAAATAATTTTATTATTATTATTAATAGCATGCACATTTTAAAAGAAACATAAGTTATTTTGTAATACATTAAAGTGATCTTGACAGACAATACAATTAGATTTTTCGGCAAGCGGTGTTCGTTTCTTACTGCATTCTTCCCGCGCTGCCTGACTCGCTTGTTGACAGCGCCAGGGAATTCTGACGTCACGACCACGTGACAATGCTTTTTGGAGGCGTGGCTAAAAGCCAAACTTTAAGCGTAAATTTCCCCTATTTAGAAACGACGGATTGAAATAAAATTTTAACCACATTAATATTATGTTAATTTCTCTCAGAAAATAATTTTAGCTCAATATGACAATTGTTCCCCATTATACATCATAAACTTACAATTAAAAAATGTTTTTAAAATATAATTAACATTATGTGTCATCTCCTCTCTAGGACTTCGGATGTTAACTTCTGATTGTGAGTCTGTCTAATATATGTTTCAACACATGGTTGGATATCCCATTATTGAAAGTGCGAGGGAAAAAATATTTTTTGCTTTACTTATTATTTTAATTTTTTCAAAATTTGGTTCATGGTTGTAAATTTCTTTATGTTTATAAATCATCGAACTAATGGCATCTTTATTTTTGTAATTATACATAAGTTGATATTTTCTCCTAACCAATTTTTGGGTTGTAAAACCCACATATCCCTTATTACAATTTTTGCAAGATATCCGATAAACATGTTTTTCTTCCAATATCTCTTTTTTATTTTTTATCCAGGAGAAATTAATCTTTCTGTAACTTTTGTTTATTACAATTATATTAAATTTACCTAATACTCTTTTAATATCATCATTAATACTTTCTATATATGGAATAATAGCATAATTTTTATTCTTATTTTTTTTCATTTAATATTTTGCTTTTTTATATAATAGACTTTTTCCTAATAGATTTAATATCATATCCATTTTCTTCAAAAAGTAAAAACAAAAATTTAATTTCTTTTTTTCTTTCCTAGTTTATTGGTAGATAGCTTAAACACACTTAAAAAATAATTAAATATCTTGTTCATCTTTTACATGTCTTGTTAAACTAGTTTTATTGTCTTAATACTTTTCTCCTCTGTTTTCTTTCTCTATACCTCATTTGAGTTTTATTTTTTTTCTTTTATAACATTACAATCTAAGAAAGGCAGTGCATTGTCTTTTTCATATTCCACTTCAAACTGTTTATGTTGATCCATATTATTAATATTTTCATGCACGAGTCCCTTCACACTGTTCTATAATCATAAAAATATCATCTACATATCTTGAGATATATGATTATTTCTTTATCAGCTTCTTTAATAAATTTATTTCCTAGTAACTCCTAGTATAATCTGCCAGTAGACCTGATGCCGATGTTCCCATAAATACACCTTTTTCCATCTTATAAATATTTACATCATTCTTAGAATATTATTTAAAAAAAACAACCCTATTATTTCTAAAAATGTGGCTTTTATGAATTTTTACTTCATCTATAAGTTCTATTATGGCACTTTTTATTAATTTATGGTTTAGGAGCCATATAGGTTTTTCACATCATAAGACAACATTAACCAATTTTCTTTAACTCTCGTACGTTTTTCCAACAACTTCTTTTTAAAGTCATATGAAATGGTTACTCCTTATTTTTCCGTTATATAGACATAATATATATGTAATAAATACTATTAATGAGACACAACACATTTCTTCTTCATTTTGATATTTCACAGTCTACTGCTTTTCCTGCTTCGTCAGGCTTCTAAATATTTCTTACAAAACATAATATTTCTCAATAGCCTGACAAAGCAGTAGCCTGCGAAATATCGCTAATGAAGAAGAAGAAATGTGTTTGTCTCATTAATAATTTTCTCATTTTTGCAATCAAGAAAAAAGAATAGACTGTAAAGCACTACTTTGTAATTCACATAATTTTATCTCGCCTATTTACGTAAAGCAATATATAAATATATACATATATAAATAATATTTATAACATATACTTTAAATTACAACAATTTTCTTTTGCTTATATATTAATACATATAGTTAAAAAAATTTGCAACTATTTTCAGCACATAAAAATTATGAAAAATAACTATTTTATTGTCTGTTAATGTTATTGTAACAATTCATTACTTCTCAAAAACAAATTCGGCACTTGGTCATTGGAATACAAACCACTACTTTCCTAAGCAGTCTTTTTCCTCTAATATTGAAGCAATGAGCATTTTGTCTTGTAACATGTGTTCAAGTTCTCTTTGATCTAATCGTAACGAAACCTGAAATGAACAGAAAGAAAAAATATGATTACCAAAGTGTTTATCTGAATAAAAGTCTTATTAACAATTCTAAACTGTAGGAAATAAACAATTTAAACATGGTTTTCATTTGTCTATGCATATAAAGTCCAGAATTTCAGTATTTTGACCAGGGGTGGGCAAATAGCAGCCAGCTACCGAGTTTTTTGTGGCCTGCCAAGACAGTCAGAAAAATCCGCCTTGAATTGAGATTTCCTTCCCGTGCGCGACCGAAGATTCGTCTCGTATTTTCTACTAGGACGGCCACGTCAATATGCTTGCGCAGTGTGGATACGCGCGCTTTTCCGGTTGATCTGGTTAATTTCAATTTTGCCTTTGCAACAGTAAATCTATAAATTTCCAACTTTAGTGAACTATGAACCCTCCGAAAAAAACGTAAAATCGATGATGAATGTCGTATGTTTAATGAAGAATGGACAAACAAATATTAGGGAATAAAGCAGTGTTTTAAAAGGTGCGGTCCTCCGCTTCCACAAAGTGGCCCCCAAGCCAAAACAATTACCCACCCCTGATTTCGACTAATATATGCTTGCTTGCAGTAATAATTTTAATTATTATTATTCATTGTTTGTAATGGCCCACTGAAAAAGCAAACAAACCTGCATGTGTTAGCCATATCACTATCTAACTAAAGATTTACTATAATAATCCATTACTAGATGCTACATTATAATTTTATTAAGAAAAATAAACTCTGGGATTGTGGATTTTATCTTCATGGGAGGTCTCCTATATTACGAGAGATCTATGCAGAGCTGTTAAAAAAATTGCTTCTAATTGTGCAGGTAAATTGCATGCTTATCTATCCAGAATAGTTACCTTTATAATAATAATGAGATTACATGAGCAATACCTTAGTTAGTCTTGATTCTTTATTCTTCCTAATGGTTACGATTCCCTGGCTTTCAATAAGATGACAAAGGTTCAGTAATTCCACTTGATCAACATCAGATACTTGACGTCTTCTGCAAACTTGGCAATAAACTTCATGTAACTATAGCGAGAGAAAAAAAAACAAAAAAAAACAACAACAATTAAGAATCACAAAAATGATTTTAATTCATCACTTTCAAATGTTAAAATAGTTAACTAGACTCAATCAGAAGTTTGAAAAGTTACAGGATGAATACAATTTTAAGATAATGCATCTTCAGGCGAGATTATAGTTGAAGTAAAAACTTTCATTAAAGGAATAAAAGAGCTATCGGCAAATAATTTAAAATAACATTGAAAGAGGATGTGTATAAGCTAATAGCTGTCATATCAATGAACCTACTGCATTTTATTATGTGAAACAGTTAAGATTTTCACCATGTTTGTCGGAGCATCATTCAGAATTAATTGTTGAAGATTATAAATAAGTATAAATATATTCATCACCTCACAATTTTATAACAGTACTTAAACTTATAAAACTTTTTTTATTTTTCTGATGATATAGAGCGTATTGTTTATTCAGCTACAACTACAGTTGGACCTCTATTTAACGAAGTCGCTAAATCCCGAAAAAAAGGTCGTTATATGGAAAATTCGTTAAATAGAGATTCACCTTTTAAAATTACTTTAAACTACATAAACAATAAATATTATTAAAAAAAAGCAATAATTTTAATGACATAAAGCATACATTACCACATGCGTACTTAAATTATATTAATAAAGTCTGTTAATTTTGTACGATTTTTTTTTTTTCCTTTCTGAAAATGTGTTTTTGCTGATAGTACGTCTTGCATCTTTGCAATGCACCAAAAACCCCTTCAGGTGTATTTTCTTCAAATTGTATTCCGCAATCGGATTGTTTCAAATGATTTTAGCATTTCATCAAACGATGGTTTTTTTTGATTTCTTCATCATCATCATTTCCATTTTCATCATCTTCATCTTCATCGCAATTCATAGTTGTATTGTTTTTATTTTTCACACTGTCCAAAATATCCGATTCAGTTAGTGTTTCCGAGGTCTCAACTTCAAAATCAAGTGAAAGATAATCATCAATCAGCACATCATCGTTAATTTTTCTTTTTCTTTCAGCTGTATCCTCGAAAAAGTTCGTTAAATAGAAAATGCACTTCGCTATTTGGAGGTTATTTTACGAAGAAATTAGCAAAATGTTCTTGGTTCCAAAGAAAAGTTCGCAAAATAGAGGTTCGTTAAATAGAGGTCCGACTGTATTTAATATGAAGCTACTTTCAAGTACTTACTTTACCAACTGTTACTTCTTTTTTGTTCCCTTTCTTTGCCATCAATAGAAGAGTGCAGATAAGGAACTTCTGCTGCAATGGAAGACTGGAACACGATTCACTGCTTGTTGATTGCTGACCATAAACTCTGTTGAGCACAGACAGGATCTGAGTCATTTCCACTTGTTTAAAAGGAGTATTTGAAGGCTTCTTTGGACTTCCTGGATTACATCCTTTAAAAGATTAAAGATTGCAGAATATTAATTCATGTAAATATCATTAATTTGATAGGATGGTGATGGAAAAAGTGATCCCTCAAAACTAAAGACAAAAAAATAAACAACAAGAACAAAATGTGGAAGAAAACCTTGAGCAGTTCTACAGCTACCTCAAAAGGTATTTCATCACAAGATATTAAATAATAAAAAAAAAAAAACCACCTGTAAAAGGTAAACAATCACTTCATAATAATGAAAAATGGGAATCACAAATAAATGGTTCTTCCTCTCATAAGTCCTTTGGGTTTTCGTTGGCTGAATAAGCTCGAAAAGCTTCCAGGGTCTGAGCTTGACTCAAAAGGTTACCTGTTTTTATTTATTTGTTTTTTTAGTAATAAATAGGACAACTGATCATCAAGTCGGTGTTATAAGATGTAACTGATTACAAACATTTCCTTCCTTAAAACATTTCTAATTAAACGAAAAGTAAAATAGAGGAAATTTATTTAAGCTTGTGCTGTTCTTATTTCTCATTTTGCTTTTGTTAAAAATTTCTCCAGCACGTTAAACACTTTCCAAGGTTTGGAAACTTTATTAATTGACCTTCTGTTCTATCTGTCATTAGGAAAAGGTCTTGGTTGTGCAAAGTGAGCACAACATTTATTGTTGTTGTTTTTTGTTCTTCGGAGGCCAGTGCCAGGTGTGACGGTGGCCTTCAGATAAGATCTTGCCTTTCTGCGTCTTTTATTGGGGAAGGCGAAGATCGGGCTGATGAGTCCCAAGTAGGACGAAACGTCCGTTCCCGATTCCTTCCCAATAATGGAATCAGAAAGGCAATTTATTTAAGCTTGTGCTGTTCTTATTTCTCATTTTGCTTTGGTTACAATAGAGGATAATAATACATAAATAACCATCTGATGCTTTATTTATATATAATTATAATTCTTACATTAAAATTTAATATTGAACTTACTGTCATCTGAAGTGACTTTCAGAACGGATTGCTTTCTAACTTCTGTTTCAACCAATTCTATAGCTCGCCTACAAAAAATAAACGAAAGAAAGTGAATAATGCAAAATTAGGCATAGAAGAAATTATGTTAAACTATATTTCTTCAGTGTAGTTATTAACTAAATCAAAAATTTAAAAGAATTTTTATGTTTAAGCTTCTTAAATTTTGTTATAATGTTATAATAATTTTTGTTATAATAATGGAACCCTGCAACTTCCTACAAATTTGCATTATATCATTTATGGGTCTCATCCAAAGAAAGTATTTAAATTCAAATAATATTTAAAAAAAAAATTATTTACTTGAAACTTTTTAGAATTCATTAATTTTGTAAAGAGATAATTTTTATTAGCATTCTAGACAACATTACAGCTACTAAGTGGATTAATGTATCACGCTTCAATGTATTGGATAGTTTCATAATTAATGGCCGATTCCGACAATAGTAACTTACAGAGCCAGTTAAAAAGAACACATCGTAGTAGGAACTTCCAAAACCTCTGGAAAGTGAATGGATTCAGTCCACATGTTAAAAAAAATATTTCAGTCAGATCAAATCAGTTTGTGATGTCATGGAGCAACGCGAAGAGAGATTGGTGATTTTGCAGGAATTCAAACTTGGACACAATGTGTCCGAAATGGTTGCTAATGTCAATAAAACGTGGAGTGTCGGTACAACGAGTGACAGAACTGTCCATAGACCGTTTTCAAAGTTTCATACATGTCAGTTGTGCAAGACGCAGTACAGTTAAGGCAGAAAGTGGAAGAAAAAACAACATCCACCATACATAAGCTCAGTGCCGAACTTACCAAATTAACCGGCGAATATTTCCAGACACCTGGCAGCTATGGGCAAGGTTAAATAACTGGATACCTCGGTTCTCCACATGAACTCACCGAACAGCATCAGATGGCGTCTGGAAACATGCCTTGCTCTTCAAACACGTGAGGCTAGCACCCCCTTTTTTGCATAGGATCCTTACAGTTGATGAAAAATGGGTGCTTTACAGAAAGCGAATAGGCTCAGTAATGGGGAACCACCCATATAAATGTCCAAACCCGACTTCCACACACAGAAGGATCTGATCTTTGTGTGGTGAACTGCCGAGTGTGGTCATATATGAGTGTTTGCCGTGTGGCCAAACATCCCAGCTGCCATGTACTGCCTTCAGCTGAATCTATGTCACCAGATATCATGCAACAAACAATCATCTTTCGTCAATCGTTTGGGTTCCATACTCCTGCTTGATGGAACACAACCACATGTGTCTCTTGGAAGCATGCAAACAATGAATGCCTTGTGGTACGAGGTCTTCCCTCACTCTCCGTATTCACCAGACTTGGCTCCTTCAGAATTTCACAAGTTTTGCCATTTTGAGAACTTCTTGAGGGGGAAACGGTCCGCTAATCAGGATGGTGTGATTCATGCTGTTAGCGATTTCTTAGACCACTTTTGATGCCAGCTTCTGCCACCATGGCAGTTTTGCACTGAAAACACATTGGGTACAGTGTATTGATGCAGAGGAAAGATATTTTTCTGAATAAAAGGAGTTCTGAATGTACTCCTTTGTTGTAACTGCTGCTTTTCTTATTTGTGTCAGATCGGCCAATAATTATGAAATGACCCAATAGAAGCATAAATATATTAATAATGTTTTCCTGCAGAGGCACTCTGGAATATCAAAAATGTTCCTTACAAATTTGAACTCAATAGACAACTCAGAAGGTAACAAGTTATATCAAGTTTTTCAGAATATTTGCATGAAAAATTAAAACATTCTTTGATTAATTGGCGAATTCCTTACCAGATCTTTGTATGTTTATGGTTCCTTGATATCTATATACAGTTCAACAGGAAAGAGTATTTCTTTGATAATGCCAATCTTTATTCATTCTTAGCTATTCATTATGTATTTTCTGATCCTGAAATTTTTGTGCTTTCAGTTTTTGAAGATAAGAAATGCAATTTTGTAAAAAGTTCAGTAATTCACATAAAACATTATCAATATAATTTTCGTTATTTGTGATTGAATTTCAAATAATATTTAAGTAGTGAAATTCAACCTAGAATCTGAAAATTATTTCTCAGAATAAAAATGACAGATCACACTATACATTCCAAAATAATAGAATTTATTTGGGATTTTGTTTTCTATTCTGTTGGTGCTAAAATGAGAGGGCTAAAAGCCATACAATAAGTTTAGTTACCTTTCAATTTAGAATCACTGAATTAAATATAAATAGGCATGCTATAAAAACTTTTTAATAGATGTAAATAATATTAGGTTAATTTCCTAAACTTTAAAATTGCTAAAAAAACAGACTAAATAGATGGCTTTCAGCCCTCTCATTTTAGCACCCAACAAATAATTTTATTAGATTAAGAATTGACATTTAATGTTTTGAACAAAAAAAACGGATTGTATACTGTACCTGCAAACATCTAAAGCCTTTCTTACATCTCCTGATAATGATGAAATTTTACGAGCACAGAACTGAAGGGCTGAAGGTTTTAATATGGGTTGGCCATCAATTGAACACTAAAAACAATGAAAAGCCAAGATGGATAATTAGTTTTGGTGAAATAAAAGATAAGTACTTTTTTACATTTTGTTTTTATGTAAACTTTCAATTTTATGTATCTTTCTATTTTTCACATCCAAAGTTCACAAAATTGCATGAAAAGGCAAAATCAATTACCTCTCTTAATCTGGTTTCTAAAATGGATGTAATTTGTTCACGGGTATAAGGTTGGAAATGCAAAAGAGTAGGTTTGCAATTCTGCCTTGCCTGAAGTCTGGGAAGAACTCGATCAGTTAAATCGAGGGCATTTGCTATTCCTAGGAAAATAAATCCAAGAAAACAAATATTAATTCATCATACTTAGTTAATAAAAAAAAAAACATGATACAATACTTCAAATTCCCTACAAATTTAAACTAAATATATATAAACTTGCATAAACTAAATATATATATGGAAAGAAATTCTTACAGAATATGACAAAATGAGACTGGGATTTAAAATGAAGCATTATATCTAATTTAATACCAGTTATTTTTAGCTCTTTTATATACAAAAGTTAAAAGTAATAGCAACAATATAGTAAACAAACCCCTTTATTATTTATAACTACTCTTATTATTGTAATAAAATAAAATGTCTTAATTTTTGAAATTCAGTAATTACTGATTTAAACTGACATGCTAAAATTTATAAAATTTTATAATCTGACAATCCATCATAAATTAAACATTATTAAAAGACATGATTTTTCTTAAAACATTTTTTTTTAAATTTACATTTATTCTCCCTTCCCTTTCATCAAGCATAAACAATACAATGTGTTTGTTAAATATGGAACAGAAATCAACACAAACAAGTCTCTTACAACTTCAGAATATTGTAAGTATGTGTGATTAGATAGTACAGATTGATTTTGAAGCCTACCTATTAACAGAAGATGGGATTTTGGTAGGGAGGGCCATTCAAAGATTGTATACAGTACATCTTGATGTTTAGATTCCAGATGATCCACTTCATCCAAAACAATAACTCTATTTACACAATAAAAAGAAAAAAATATTAGCTAAAACTAACAACATCTCTATTCTCGATATATAACAGAGCAATAAAAAAGAAAGAAATCCAGTGAAGAGAGAATGAAAGAAAAGGATATTTGAAAAGTGATGAAAATATAGATGGGAAAAGCCTGCGATATATTCAATCAAAACGACATTAATATTTCAGGTTAATGAAATTTCATTAAATTATTTATAAATACAGTAAAACCCCGATTATCCGAGTTTCCGCTTTAACCAAGCTATCAAATATTTCTAGGATTTTTTTTTCGCACATTAATCTTCATTCGTCTAGTCATATGATGCCCTACCTGGAATCGGGGAATGGTTTCCACACCAACAGTCCTGGGTTATTCTTAAAAAAATGCCGAAACATTGCTACAGAAAAACGTCAAAGTAACGTAAAACAAAAAACAATTTAAGTAAAAGAACTCTTTCAATATGAATTGTATGTGGTGTATCTGTATATCTTTTGTATTTGTTAAAATATACATTTAAACCTAGACGATTTAATTTTATTTACAATTTTCAGTTTAACTGAGTTTTCGTTTATCCGAGTTAGTCTTGGTCCACATTAACTCGGATAATCGGGACTCTACTATATTTCGTAATTTTGTTCATGTCACTGAGAACATATTTGTAAAGATAAAAAAAATTACCAAATAATTTTATATAACTATGTTATTCATAACAATAGTATAAAACATGTACATCAAAATGAATGATAAATATAAACTTCATTTTTAACATTGAACATAATCTGTCTAGTAAAAAATAAATTTGAAATTTTCTAACTTACACATAATTGCTACTTGATAACAATTTGTCAAGAACTGATTTCTGGACATCTCGTAATGATTTTGGGATAGGTGATATTTTTAGCTCTTCAGCTATCGTCTTGAAGATGGACGAAGAATTTTGAAACTTCATACAGTTGATGGAGACTATCTTAATATTCTTTGATTGCTGCTTTGAATAAAAGAGAAGCGCAATTAATTAGTTACTTTCTTGAATTATATTGAACATATCTGAATAAATCTATAAAATTATTTAAATGCAATTATGAAACTTAAGGATTCTAATTCTTTCATTTCTATTTTGTATCAATGCAGAATTAAGTGGAAGAATATGGGAATAGCAGCAACAACAAATTCACCATAAAAGCATAAATAAAGCACAAACAATACTCCAATAAATAAATATATAAACCACATAATTATAATACCGAAAACACAGGAAACACAAATTCTCCACCAAACATCGCTATATTTCACAGAAAGCTGTTATTTCAGGCTTAATTACAAAGCAAAATAGAAACAAACAAAGATAGGCAATGTTTACAATCATTTGAAAGCTTCATGATTTTTATAAATGTTGAATAATTTAAAGATATGCTGTGTTTACAATTGTAAACATAGCATATCATGAAATTTTCGATAATTGTAATCGTTGTAAACATAGCGTATCTTTAAATTATCCAACATTTATAAAAATCATGAAGCTTTCAAATGATTGTAAACATAGCATATCTTTGCTCTAATATTCAAACATAATATGCAATTAATTACTAATAATGATATAAGACACATCCTCTTCCTATAACGCTATATTTCGCAGTTTATTACTTTTAACTGCTTCATAAGGCATAATATACATGGAAAAAAAACTCTTCGTAAAATATAATAAAAGAATTTGGTAATAATATCAGAAAATCTTGGGAATATACAACTATATATTCTGATATTATTAGCAAAATCTATTGTAATAATATGGAAGTTTTAAAAGTTTTGCAATTATTATAAACAATGTTGTTAACAGTATATAAGTTGTATATATTCCCAAGATTTTCTGATATTATTACCAAATTCTGTATTATATTTTACGAAGAGTTTTTTTCATGTATATTATGCCTGATGAAGCAGTTAAAAGTAATAAACTGCGAAATATAGCGTTGATAGGAAGAGGATGTGTCCTATATCATTATTAGTAATTAATAGCATATCTTTGTTCGTTTCTATTTTTGCTTTGTAACTAAGTCTGAAGAAGCAGAAAAAAGCAGTTTTCTGCAAAATATAGCAATGTTTGGTGGAGAATTTATGTTTCCTGTGTTTTCTATATAATAAAGCACAAACATAAAAGACACAGGAAAACTTACTGACAGTGAAAATATGATAATCAAATTTTTATTATAAATTTATTAAGTTTCTTTGACTTATTTCAGTTGTATGATTTATTTTAATGGTGCAATAACAACTGAGGGTAAAATGCATTAGGAACAAGGCATCCAATCAACAAAAAGTTACTGAAAAGAAGAGAATGTACGCAAGAGAGAGAAACATCCAAACCCATGCCAGGATTTGAATCCGAGTTCACAGGCTACAGTCTTGGATCATATATCCATAATAGAAGATATTACAAGAGATTGACAACAAAGAAATCCAATCTCCTAAGTAAAGAGCAAGCAAGTGAAAAACAATTTATTTAATTGAGGTCACCATTTGTTGAAATCAAAATAAGGAGAACAGCATCTCATTTATTTGATTTACAGAGGTTGTATCCAAAAATTGCCTCCCTATACTGCTTGCAACGAGAGTTGAAACTTCCAGAATGCAATGCAGATTATAGATTTTCCTTTCCTGGCCGCTCGCTCACATTCAAATAGAAGAGAAAATGGCGGTCGCTGCTTCACATTCAACATTTCGATGAGGAAAAGTTCTCAACAGTCAAGCTAGGGAAATTATTCTTAACGTTGCTCATCGATTTCCCTATCTTGACTGTTGAGAACTTTTCCTCGTCGAAATGT
>JAFIDM010052340.1:534-12536 GCA_023159025.1 Thereuonema tuberculata | reverse complement strand
GGTCCATGGGGGCTTATTATTATTATTATTATTATTATTATTATTATGTTTGTATGTTTCAAACCTTGGGTTTCCCCAGCAAAAACAATATGGCGGGTCAAGGACCAAAGCACATACTGCCAAGTGTAAAGATGTGTGCAAGGATGATTAGGGATGTGTGCTTGTGTCCATAAATTTCCTAACTATGCGTGTAGTGTTGGGTACCACAGCCGATCGATCGACGCTACCTGATTGTGTCGGTGGAGGTAGTCTGTTTGAGAGAGAAGGGGACAGCCTTCGGTCTCCCCAAACAGCGCACCACTCGTCAGCCATCTGTTCGACGGTTCCATGTCGACATGAGGCTGGCTGAGTTCGTGATGATGTCTGCCATGGAGTTCCTTACGAGCCCATGATTCACGCAGCTGCTGAGTGTGGGTGTCAGGGGTGGTGATTGTTGGAGAAGAGTTTTCGAGGTTCAGGGGTGTGAGGTGTGTGTCAGCCTTGACAATGGCTGAGTGAAGCTAGGAGTCTTCTGCTCTTTGGTGGAAATGTTCCCTAAGTGTATGTACTTGTTTTAATTATTATTATTATTATTATTATTATTATTATTATTATTATTATTATATGTTTCAAACCTTGGGTTTCCCCAGCAAAAACAATATGGCGGGTCAAGGACCAAAGCACATACTGCCAAGTGTAAAGATGTGTGCAAGGATGATTAGGGATGTGTGCTTGTGTCCATAAATTTCCTAACTATGCGTGTAGTGTTGAGTACCACAGCCTTCTGCAGTTGTGCATAAGTGATTTTGTGAAGTCCTAGTGTGCTGAGACTGTGGTGCAATGTGTGAGGCACCAGACCAGTGGCAGACAGAACGATGGGTACAACACGTACTCGATCCTGCCTCCACTGCTTCTGGAGCTCGTGTGCTAGATCAGTGTATTTACTGATCTTGTCTGCGTGAGTTTTCTGCATGTTCTTGCTGATAGGCACTGCAATATCAATTAGATAGGTCTGTTTGTTGACTCTATCAACAAGTGTGATGTCTGGTCTGTTGTGATGTATGGTTTTATCTGTGTGAATGGGACGGTCCCAGTATAGTTTATATGAGGGTGACTCTAATACGCTTTGTGGTATGTATTTGTAGTACGGGACCGTGCTCTTAATATGTGAATGTTTGTGTGCTAGTTGTTGATGAATGATCGACGCTACCTGATTGTGTCGGTGGAGGTAGTCTGTTTGAGAGAGAAGGGGACAGCTTGATATTACGTGGTCGATCGTCTCATGCGTAGTGTGGCATTTCCTGCATTTGTCGTCATGTGTGTTTGCATCGTGTAGAATGTGTTTCTTGTAGTTACGTGTGGAGATGACTTGGTCCTGTATTGCGATCATGAACCCTTCGGTCTCCCCAAACAGCTCACCACTCGTCAGCCATCTGTTCGACGCTTCCATGTCGACATGAGGCTGGCTGAGTTCGTGATGATGTCTGCCATGGAGTTCCTTACGAGCCCATGATTCACACAGCTGCTGAGTGTGGGTGTCAGGGGTGGTGAGTGTTGGAGAATTATTATTATTATTATTATTATTATTATGTTGGTATGTTTCAAACCTTGGGTTTCCCCAGCAAAAACAATATGGCGGGTCAAGGACCAAAGCACATACTGCCAAGTGTAAAGATGTGTGCAAGATTATTATTATTATTATTATTATTATTATTATTATTATTATTATTTTCTTCATGTTTTTCCTGAAACTTCTAAGTTCTCTTTCATTTGAAAAAATCGATTAATTAATCGAGCTTCAGTGGAAAGCTTTTTTTGAGTGATAAGTCAATCCTTATCTATTGAATAAATTTCCTTAATTATATATTTCTAAATTAATAATAGTGGGACAGAAAAGTCAGGGAAATAGTTATATTTTTTCAAAAAAAAAAAGAGAACTTAGAAGTTTCAGGAAATAATAATAATAATTTGTTTGTTGATGCTCTACTTTTTTGGTTGTACAAAATTCGTTAAAAATCTTTTTAATTCGAAAAAAATAATAATTAAAAACTAAAATTTAGAGTACATTGAGTCAATTCCATTGTATTCGAATTGATTGACATAATTAATGAATTTAACTAATTTTGATTTCTTAGCGCAAAATAAAAAAAAATAAAAAACAAAACAAAAAAACACTTTCACAACAAGCATTTTAAAATACTAGAAAAGTTAAATAAAGTAAGTATTTACTAAAGTTTTTAAATACTATTTAAAATTTATTCTAACTTTCCCTGGGTTCTATAAGGATAGATTTAGTATGAAATTATATCAACATTAAAATATAAAAAAAAATTAAGACATGAATGAAAGCAAATGGATTACGAAGATGACTGGACTATGTCCTATTATTCTCCACGAAATGCATATTCCAAAGTTCAAGATATTGATGGTAAAGCTTTCCAGGGAAAACAATCATATTTTAAAATTGGGGCCCTTTTACAGGCCACCCAAATGAAAGAAGTTATTACTTTTTTAACAAGGAATTTCTACACTTAATATTCGGTTCAGCTAATATTACTTTTTTTTTAATATATGAAGTCATCTATAAGGTGTCACCAGTACAAAAAAAAAAAAAAATTAAAAAAAAAGGCTCATTTCTTCTCTCATTTTTTTCCTTTAAATTTATCTTTTATTTATTGGGAAATGTAGTTTTCAATCTTTGTTACTAATTTTAGAATTCGATCACATTCTGAGTAGAATTTCAATAAAATATAAATATTCTTTCGTTTCTTTCTTTGTTTTGATTTTATGAAAAATGGAATTAGTGGCTTATTTGTTACAGTAAATTGAAAAGAAATGTTGTCTTGAAAGCAATCTCGATTAAATGAACTTCACATAACTTGGATCTGAAGGAAGAACGGGCCATGATAATTGGATGTACTCGTCTATGGGGGATTTTTACACTCTAGGTGAGGTTGACTCAGTATTTCGGCTCGTATCCTTGAGTCTTCGTCAGAAGATTTACCTGGAATTTAAAGCTGCTCCTTCCGCATTGTTTTGAAGAAATTGATTTCGTGGCCTGCTATTCCAATGTCGACAGTGTCTCGAATATTCAGTATCATTGAAAGTGATATATCAATCGAGCAAAGTTATTTTAGTTTTAGGCAATTATGAAAAATTATGAATCTATTCATAATTAATCAATGGATCTACTCATTTTTTTCACTTCAAAATTCAGTGATTGAGAATTTATAGAAATGCCTGAACGAACTTATTTGCTTTTCAATCTACACCATACATCTTTGTTTGAGAAAAATTGATAAGATCAGATATTCTTTCAAATATTAACAGACACTTAGCATATCAAGACATTTTTTAATTTTTTTTAAAACGATTTTTTTAATCAAATCGTTAGCTGAAATCAGTGAAATCGTTAGCTGAGTGGATGAAGAATTTCAATTATCAATTGTATGGATAATTTATTTGGAATTATTCTTTGGAAGCATTCTTGCGCATGATTCTTCAGTTTAATGAACTAACTATAAAATAAATTCTTACAGTGACTTTACTGAATCATATATTGTTGTGTTTTATTTTGTGTGATTCTTTGGATTGCTTCTTACTTTGATGTTCTGTATTTTGAATTGCTCATTTCTTTTTGGGAATTCCAGAAAAAAATGAATATTATATTCGATTTTTGCATTTTGAAAAAAAGTAAAAATGACAATCTTGAGATTTTTTTTTTTGTTTTTTTTTTTTTGATATTTCTAGACATTATTTTTTTTAAACGATATGTAAATACTTTTACTGACTTTTCTTTATTTGTTAAATATTAATTCACTACTATTAACATACAAAATAAAAACTGATAATAAAATAAAACAGTAATAAAACTTTTTGTTAGTCTAAAACTACTACTCCGTTAATAGTAATAGAAAAATTACACCAATAATTTCAAATGGTGTAATAGTAATATTACACCATAATTAGTCAGAAAGGTTTAACATTTCAGGAAAATACAAGATCATGTTCTCTTATATTTTGTTAGTCTTGCATCGTTTTTCTTGTTGTCCACACCTTTATTTTTCTATTCATGTTACAGTTGATGATTTTCTTTACTGCATGTATTTGTAAAGCCGTGTTCTTTATTGGCAGCACACACATATACCAGCCCTGTGCTTACACCTGCGGAGTCCAAGCAGTCTTTGCTACTGACCATCAGGGTAAAGGGAGGCCGTGGCCCTGACCACTGGGTCATTTCAATCTGGCGAACCGAAGACAAGCCAAGATGCTAATTCAAGGACCAAACAATAAACGTTCCTCCGAACTTTTAATATTACGGAAAGAGGAACTTGGTATTGTTGTTGGTCTACTTACTGGGCATTGTCGTCTCAATAAGTATGTATGGCTTTTGAACATAAAAGACAACCCAGTTTGTAGGAGATGTGATTCAGAAGATGAGACTTCCTCACACATCTTATATAACTGTGAATATTACACAGCGCTTAGACACAAAATCCTAGGATCTTTCTTCTTAGAACCAAAGGATTTGATTAAGATCCTTATAAACAATCTACTGGCATTTGTCGTAGCTACTGGTCTTTTTGGGGATTAAGATTGGGGAAAGTACAATAGACCTTAGGTCGCGGTGCTAGATATATTTACACCCATCTTTTACATTACATTACATTACATTACATTACATTACATTACATCTGGCGAACCGAGGTTAGTCAGGCTCCTATTGTGATCCCCAACGCTGTGGGTTGAGATCGAGCAACCTTCGAAAAGACCATAACTTCAAATTCCTCTCTCATCTCCTCCAGTCACGGAGGCACATGAGCAGGGGATTTGGCTTCGAAAAAACACTATTTTTTTTTTATTATTATTTTTCTTTTTCTGTCATCAGATTTATCTCTCCAAAACCGAAATGCTTTATCGATTTACATTTAAAAAGTTTATTCAGTTGAGTGGTAGAGGCAGTAACATAAAAATGTTTTTATTTCAACTGAAGATTGTATTTCAAATACTAACAAACAAAAAAAAATTAATATTTTATTTTTCTGAATTTACTGGGAGGGAAAAAAAATCGGCTTTCAGTAGAAAAAAAACTCTAAAAATCCTGCATTGATTAAACTTGAATCCTTAAAATGATATCTAATAATCATTTGACCTTGGCTCTGTCTTTTAAAGATAGGTAACAGACGAGAAAGATCATATTGTGTCACTTTGCTCCAGATTCACTTTTTTTTTATTTTGTTTGTATCATCAGTATAGAAATTTGTAAGTGAAAAAAAATAAATAAATAAATAAAAAACAAAGGGAAATTACAATATAAAAAAAAAGACAAAAATTTCAAAACATAAATTTCGAATATAAAATGAATTATGTAACTGCTAGTATTTATTTTAAATCTGATACTTCAATAGATAGAAAAACAAACAATTCTAATGAGGTTATTGGATTTTTTTTTATTAAAAAATTCTTTGTTTTCGATTTTATCATATTAATTTGCATCGGAAGATTATTAAATAAAAAGTGGAAACATTATCTACCTATAAATCTATTACGTGTAAAGCTTTTTTTAATTTTTTTTTAACGTAAACGACCAGTTATAATCTAGAAAGTAACAACAGCAAATAACAGTTGTAAAAATACTATCCATTCCTGCCACTGAAGCACAAGGAGAGATTGTTGATACGGAACAGCAGAAGGGGGAAGAGAGGTTATTTCTTCCCCTTCCCCTCTCCCGGATTTTATATCTATCTATATATTTACTATATTTTAACAAGTTTACTAAATAATGGACTTCTTATAAAGTTTCTATAATAATGAGAAAGAATAGTTTTCAAGGAAAAGAAAAACATCAATCTTCAGTAGCACTTAAAATTTTGAAATACTTAATTATTGATTTACATAAACTGAAATTATATATAAATAAAAATGAAAAAACTGGAATAAGGAAGTTGGCCAGTTCCTCAGCCAATTTTAGCAGCCTACGCCCTGCTTACAAAAAAAAAAAGTCCAATCAATCAAAGGGGGGAAGAAATTCTTTCGTTGTTTTGTTGCTTATTAAGTTATTCGTTGCAATAAGAAAATATTGAGCTGATATTTGTCCTTGATCAGTAAATTGCGATGTCAAAAAAAATTCTTTAAGCATCAATCAGAAAATCTTTAGATATTGTCCTATTCCAAATCTAAATGATTAATATTCACAGTTTTGATTAACTTCTCATATGTTTGTGAGATCAACGAAGCAGTTAAATAAACAGTTATTTTGTCTATAGTCGCCTTTCTAGGAATCGTAGTAGTTCGTATCCATGAGACTGACAGGCCTGTGGTAGACACTCCTTTATAAAATGCCTCTTAAATTTTCTCAAGAGAAAAATTTTCTCAAGAAAGGAAATCTGGAAGTAGTAAAGGTGGGGTCAGAATAGTAACTCCCCCTATTACAAGAAATCAGCGTTTTAACTACAGTAAAACCCCGTTATTACGCTCGTCAAGGGACCATGACCCACAAGCGTAATAAGCGGGACAGCGCTATAGACGGGAAATGATTTATGAGATGGGGAAAGATTTGGACACCACTTTACAGGAAACATATATGATTCTGCAATAGATATAGTGCAAATATGAGCTTATTTCCTATTAAAAAATCTTTGATTGTGGTTTGCCGTGTGTATGTGCTACTGTTGTGAATTATGACATTTTCAATGCGGTCATTTGATACACCACTAGGAGCAATACTAATATGTTTTCGGAGCAGATTTAATGCACACTTTATTTTTTACGTTTGCAACAACCCTTCGCTAAATCGGTAATTGCATCCCTGTTTTTCATTATTGTTCTCAGACTGGACGAGGGAATTCCTGGAGATTCTGCGAAATCCTTCTGACTTCTGTAGAATTCTCGTCGTACTTACGGAGAATTTGCAATTTTTCACTTATAGAAAGGGATTTCCGCTTCGACATTCTGCACTTCGAATTCTGTATCACAGACCCGCACTTCACAGAGTTAAAAGATTCAATCCTACCAGGGAAAAAAAAAAAAGAATCTTTACAGTGTTACATTTCTTTTCGATACAAAATTTCCGATATAAAAAAAGCGCTACAAGCGGGATTTGAAGCGTTATAAGAGGGTAAAAGTAAACAGAGATATATAGAAAATTCCAGGGACCGTATAAAAGGAGTGTAAAAGAACGGGATAGTGCTATAAGCGGGAGCGAAATATCGGGGTTTTACGGTATAAGGTTTTCCATTGGATGGTGACGGTCATCTACATTGTGGAGGCTCTATCTTCTTTTTTTTTTTTATTAATTTTCCTCCTCCAACGTCTATCGAACAGCAGGATACCGCTTTATAGATGTGATTTACAAGCTTGCAATCTTTCTTTTTAGTTTCCTAGAATGTAAAAAGAAAGAAATGCCAGCTCCATATTTTTTATTGTTTTATTTTAGTTATTTTCTTATTACATTTTATTTTTTTTTTTAGTTATTATTTTTTTTCTTACTTCAAATCTAATATTTATTAAAGCTTTATAGATGTTAAAATCATATATCCTGACAAATCAGTAAGCTTAATGAAATTATAAATGAAGATTTTTTTTTTACTTTTATTTATCAATACAGTTTTATCTTTAGAAAAAATGTCTCTTCTCCGGTGGGGCCTAAAAAAAATTGAAAAAAAAAGTAAATAGTAATAATCATTAAAACTTACAATGCAACTTACAATGTGCGATTTGTTAATATTTTATTTTTTTTCTAATTATTGAACTTGCTTCCTGATTTGCTTAAATTGTCACCGATAATTCAATTGTACATGAAAATCTATAAAAAAAGATTATTAATAATAATCAGTGAATTGTTAATCTTATTACCATATTTTAATATTTGGCTTTAATACAATAACAATAAGTTTCAAAATGTTTGGCTGTATGTTTGAAAAGCAAGAAAGAGGTTTTTGACAATCACAGATTTGAATAGAAGTAAAAAATGGAAAAAATATCTGGTATCATATTAGCTGATGACATCATTACATTATTTATTTATTAAAATTACAATCTTTGCAAAAAAAAAACCAATTTAAAACGGCCGTTTAAAAAAATACCAATGAAAAAAAAATGACTGTCTTACTAACTTCAGTCTAATCAATTTAATAAAAAATATATTTTTGGATTTACAGATTTACTTTTATATACATATATTTTTTATTTTTTATTTATTTTATTTTTTTGAAAAGGAGAAAAAAATAGTTTTCTCGTAAATCTGCAGTTCTCCCTTCCTGCTAATTTCCAAGAAAGATTTTTGCTAAACATTAAAGAAGGGAAAGAAAGTAGGAGAAAAAAAAAATAACTCGAGAAAAATCTCAGATTTCAAAGGGAACTGGATCAAACCAAAGCAAAAGATTATAGTAGATTAATTTTTTTTAAAAGCTGTAGTGTAAGTTATAGGTATTAAATATTATTTGCAACCACATAAGCACACTATAAGATGTTAAAATACATTTAAACAACATTTAAAAAGCTTACAAAACTTAAAAACTAAAAAAATTTTTTTTTTTTTTTTTTTGAATGCAGCTATTAAATATTTCAAATACTTTATGCAGTTTTTAAGTTTTATAAAATTCAAGGTTAAGAAATTTTAAATAATTCCATTAATATTAATTTTTAATATTAATATTAATTTTTAATATTAATATTAATTTTAATAATATTAAATATTAACTTAATATTAATTTTTCATAATATATTAGTTTAATGTAATTTCATAACAAATTAGAAAAATGGTAAAAAAAAAGGACAATTTAGCGTAAAAAAAACCCAATAATATCATTATTTAAGCCTTATATTGTTTTTAGGCTTAAATAGCTATTTCATTCTGCTGGTGTAAAATAACAACATTCTTAAACCCAGTAATAACTCTATCTGCTAACATTTTTAAGGGTTTTTCGATTTTGAAGATTAAACCTAAATATAACCCATAAATATGAAGATTGAAGGAGTTTGTCTTGATAACATTTCTTCATCTCAAAATAGTTCCATTTAACTCATTAATTTCGTGGTTGTGTCATTTCTCTTGTCTAGATACGGTTAAATACCTTTGCTAACAAAAGTTTTCCATAAGATGATGTCGTTAAGGTTTCGTTATTTTTAGGCCCGATTGCGCCGCTTTGCCGTGTGAGTCAGTTTTAGAAGCCTCAACTTATCATCTTACCTTGTTTACCTTAGTTAATAATTACCTCGATCTAAAGGACAAGTGGAAAATTCCAATGTGATAACTGAGTCGACAGGAGTGAAGGTGGACTTCTGAGAAGAAAATAAATTTATCTGAAATGTAAAAAAGGTCAACAATTAATGACTAGCGCCGGGAGAGTAAGATCTGGGAAATCCCTGGCTTCCTTTGATTAAAGTGGTTGTCAAGTTATCTTTTTTCTATCTATCTCTCTTTTTTCCAAAGCTTTGAAAAAGAAAGAAGAATGTTGAACGAAAATTGCATCAGTTCTGAAAACCCGGAAACTAAAACTGGATCTTTTAAGTATTTCAGAATACTGTATTTTATTATATTCTTAAATTGTATCAGTATAACATTGATGCATGTTAAATGTTAAGAAAAAGCTTCTACTTTACTTATTGAGAAAGACATTGTTAAATGTAATTACTGTATTATGTATTTAAAATTAAAAATTGTGTTAGTTTCAAAGAATTAAAAAAAAAATTTTTTAAGAAAATTATCGAGTTCTTGTAATTTTTCAGAAAACTTCTCTCTCCATGATGATTACAGAAGTGTAAAATTGGAGAATAATGAATTTATTAATTTTCCCAGTAATTAATTAATGCGGCAACTCTTTCCTATTAGTTGTTTCTGGTTAATTGAAATCAACTTGTTCTTTTTAGCATTCTTGCACAATATTAAATAGAAAAAATTTTCTTATTAAAAAAGAACCCCCGTTAAAAAACAAAAAAAAACATTTACACACAAACAACAACATTGCAGTATGTGGCTAACTACTATAACTTCAACATACGCTCATATTTAAAGCTTTTAATTCAATTTGCAAGCAATATTAATCACTAGCATGTAATTATATCTATCTGTGGGATGAAGAGAGTGTTAATCCTCTGTTTTCTACATACAAACAGACACACACACAATGTTGCTTCCTTTCTCCCGAAATAAACGGGGAAAGGGGTTCCCCAAAAAACAAAGGCTTTCCAAAGAAAAAGAAAAAGGTGCAAAATGCTGGATTTCTTCCTTTTTCAGAAGCAAGTAGGGGGTGGATTATAAAGCTCCTGAACTTTCACGGCAATCATATCTTTCCAAAAGTTTCTGAAAATTTAGATAAGAATGCGAATACGGATTTATAAATAATAGTAATTATTTTTTGACGATTTTCTTTTTTTTTTGCTTAATTTTTAAAATATATTGAAAAGCTATTATACTACTCTTTTTTTTTTTTTAATTTTTCTTTTCATTATTTTCGAATGCAAGTGAACAACTTTAAATACTTAGGGTGTACTATAAGTAGTGATATGAACTGCTGCCAAGAAGTCAAGAGGAGGATAGCAATAGCAAAGTAGGCTTTTATAGGAAAAGGAGCATCTTCTGTGGACCTCTGGAAAAAGAACTAAGGAAGAGACTAGTGAAGTGCATTGTGTGGAGTGTGGCATTGTATGGGACAGAAACATGGACATTACGACCCAGTGAAGAGAAACGACTAGAAGCATTTGAAATGTGGATATGGAGAAGAATGGAGCATGTGAAATGGACAGACAAAATAAGAAATGAAGCTGTGCTAGAAAGATTGGGTGAAGAAAGAATAATGCTGAAACTGATCAGGAAGAGAAAAAGAAACTGGTTGGGTCACTGGCTGAGAAGAAACTCCCTAATGAAGGATGCACTGGAAAGAATGGTGAACGGTAAAAAAGTTCGAGGCAGAAGAAGATTTAAGATGATCGACAACATTATGGTAAATGGATCTTATGTGGAGACGAAGAGGAAGGCAGAAAATAGGAAAGATTGGAGAATGCTGGGTTTGCAGTGAAGGACCTGCCCTTGGCAGAGAACTATGTATATATAAATATAATGCTCTTTTGCAAAGTAACAAGCTTTTACCGTAATGGCGGCGTCCTGTCATAACATCACACGGAAGTGCCTGATCAGACTAATCGATGATACATGCGCAGATCTCACAAAACCAGGGCGGCCATCTCTCATTGGGAGGACAGTACATCATCATTCCGCAACGATTAAATGGAAACAAGGAATGTCGCAATCAATGATCGGGAGCCCGTTAACAATTATAACAAAAAAAAGAGCTTGAAGAATCGTTAAACAGGACAATATATTGTTGAATGCCTAACAGGCTTGCTTTAAATACATTACTTTATATTTGTGTAAATATTATAAAATCACATTACCTACAGGAGACTCTTTCCATAATGGCAGTTTCCAAACATTTGGATTTGCATTGTTCAACCTTTACTTCCTCTTCACATGGCCTACGCTTTGATGATTGACGACGATACTGTTTATTATTAAAAGAGATTACAACATTATATGGCATCTTATCCTGGTTTATATAAATATAGCTTAATTGTATTAATATTTTTGCTATAAAAATTACAAGGTACTAAAACAAATTAGAAATTTGCTTGTAGTTGTTAAAAATTAAATTTTATACGAAACTATCACTATATTGCTCTTTGAATTTAAATCATCTGGACTATCTAGGACCATTCAAAAAATTTTAAGTAGAGGAGGATGGGGCATAGTGTAAAAAAATGTTTAATTTTAGCATATCTCCCACGTGTATGTAGCAAACGAAAATCATACTCATTTTTTAAAACATACTCATTGGGTAAAGATAGAGATATCTAATTACAACAGTATTTTCATTAACACATTATCTTTCACTATAATTATAGATATGGGTGAATCTACGGAAAACCTGTAATTCGTGTCACAGAGCAATAAATTGAAAATGATTCAAAATATTTGTCATTTTTCAAAGTCACACATTGAAGTACAAAATATACTATAGTTTAGT
>JAFIDM010052338.1:0-12537 GCA_023159025.1 Thereuonema tuberculata | reverse complement strand
TTGCTAAACTCGTATTCGTGGAAGAACTTGTGATGGTAATTGTATTCATGTCTTTTGGACCGTCCGTGTTAGATAAAATCAAACATTTACTTACAAATGCTGACGTTGTATTATCTTCGGTCTAATCTTTCAATATCCAGTTACTTATTTGGATAAACGAGTTTGTCTTCGGATTCTTCATCTCTCGAGTCCTTTGGAACGTTGAATCGCATGTCGGATTATCTCTTAAATCCTTTTCGCCGAATCAAACTTTAAATCTGCCCTTCGATACATATCAGGCGTGATCATGTATTACTTACGGCAGTAACTAGAAATGTTCACTTAAGGCAATTCCTAGTATCTTTTTTCGAAAACACTTATGAATACATCTTTGTTTACTCATCGAATCTCCATTTTCTTCCGTCGTCATTAAAATCCATTCAACAGCAACAATACAACTCGAGTTCACTGTTATAACAATCATCCCTGCTTAGCGTTAAGCACATCATCCTTTTATTACACAATGATTGTTGCTACCTTCACTTGTCTTTTATCTTTGGATTATTTCGGATTGCATTAACTGGCCTTAGAATTGTCCTTCGTTTGAATTTAGTCCAGAAATAGTTCAAGTAAGTATTTCCTACTCCAAACTTACAAATTATTATAGAGAAGATCCTGGTCTTATTTTCCAATTCACTGACTTATAATTACGACCATTCCTACGTTTCCATGCGCAATATCTCAGCAACTATTTGTCCAAATTTCAATAGACAATTATCTTTCAACATGAAATGCCGCGAGCTTTTCGATGATGTATTACTTGACCACTCTTTCAATTTTCAATTTTATGAATAGCATACACCCTTACTTAAAAAATGAACAACCGCAATTAAAAATACCCACAACCATTGACACCCTTGTAAATAAATTTACATGTCGGAGCGATTTCCAAAACAATGTCCGGAAATGACACCAACATCGCTGTTTCGTTTTCGGTGGACCTTCCTGTAATTGTTACTCTACTCAAAGGGCAAAGCAGGGGGAATGAATATGAATCGATTGGCCCAGCGTTATCACATTTTTCAATATTGCCATTTTGATAAATTTTTAATATTCTGTAACACGATACCAATGTAATTCCTACAATAAAACTTACAAGTTTTATTTGGTACTGGTAGGAGTGTATAGGGGCGAAAGTTTTAAAATTTTCGCTGCTTTCCCTTCTAAAACATTTGACCTTCAAATTTGCAATTTTGAACATTTTGCCACTTTGAAGCAAAAAAAAAAAAGAACAGGAATTGTTTCCAACTCAAACTTGATTTCATCCTGACCGATAACTCTTCTAGCCATAATTCTAATAAAAAATTGCCTGTCTGTGATTTCACTCCCTTTTAAAAATGGCGAATTACACCCCTTCCAGAAACTACGATTTTTGCTGATTCGGATGGTTAAATTTAAATCATCCATTCAAGTCTTGGTTGACAAATCTCTCTCTGATGTATTTCTATATTTTCTGAAACTCCAGAATCTTTTCTTAAAGTCAGTGAAAACATAAACAAATTGTTGTTTATTGCTAAATTTAATTGTTTGTAAAAAAAGATATAAATAGTATTATTTGTATATTTTTGAATTAAAGTTTGACTATAGATTATTTACGAATTCTAGAGAGGGAGAGGAAAAAGTTTTTCCTGCCCTCACTAAACTGAAGAAGTTTTCTATATTAGGAAAAGAAATATCATATTAAAGAAGATATTAAATGAATTAGTATTATGACATGTTTTATTGAATCAATACTTACTTGACAATGCTTACTTAATTGTTAGCATTGAACCGAAACTAGTCGTTTTTAATATGTTATTGTAATATTTTATTCAATGTGCGTCGGCGTCCTATCAATTTTAAACAAGTTTTTAGCGCAAGTTAAAATTTTTTACATTTTAAATGAATTAGTGTCGACTGAATATCTACATAAAAATAAACAACTATTGTATTCCTAGAAAAAAAATGTTTTTTTATTTCTTAAAAACCTTGCGAATCCTCTTTTTGCTTTAGAAATGTAAGTCTGAATCCAAGATGGCATCAAAAGAAAACAAGGTAGGGATAGTGATTAGTAAACCATAGTGCTTCCCAACGGCTTCTGAGTCACCTTTACATTAGGGTGGGTCTAAAATGCACGCGCGAGTCTTACCCGCCTCTGTTTATATGGAATAATCGTCATTCTTAACTCAAACCTTATTAACACACTGAATTCCTAATAATGATTTAAAAAAAAACTCACTTAAGTTGACGAAGGGATCGAACCCACGACCTTCGCGTTATTAGCACGACGCTCTAATCAACTGAGCTAACAGGTCACCTACACTATTCAACATTCAGGCCACCTACAACTGAGATAACAGAAGCCGCTGCGAAGCATTGTGGGATATGTGTTCACAGCAAGACAAACCGGGGATAATTCGTCTTTCAGAAGCTTAAAAAAGGAACAGTTTTGGATTATTCAATGAGTATATCTATAGTAAAAATATATATAAAAAAAAACCTGATGTCAGATTTAAATGTATTTATCTCGTTTTGTTAAAGTTAATCAAAATAAGAGACAATAATACAAGAAAAATTGAAAGAACGATTTACTTGTGCAGTGGAATCCGTCAAATTCAAATCCATATTTACAAGTACATCTTTTGCCCTGATTTCTAAAAGAGCACTCGGAATTCCGAGTTCTTCTTTCGCATTGGTCGTGAGTCTCACACGCTTCTCCAAAGTTTACTTCTGTTAAAATTAAAAAAAAAATAATAAATAAATTAACAAAGTAGCTGCAGCTTTTGTTGATGATTATTTCTATTATAAGAATAACGACATCGAATGAAAACGAAACATCAAAAGAAAGAAATTTTACAATAAAAATAGTTTTGTTGACTAGAAATAAGTTCTAGTTAAGAACCTTAAATTACAGTTATGTTCAAGCTATGTTGCTAATATCAATTATTTGGATTAATACTAAAGACTGTGCTACTGAACTTTTATTTGCCTTCACTAAAGAATGTTTGCCGTTAGCGAAACAGCCCTAACTCAGCTCTTACCCAGATCTGGAAGTCCAAGTGAATTGAAACGAATAAAACCAATCAATTAATAAGTAAAATTAGTTATTAAAAAAGAAAAATTAATCGTTGAATTGACAGTAATAACATGGACAAGCCTAAGTTATATGAATTATTATATATATAAAAATCTCATTATTTTTATATTCATTTCACAAATAGCTTACACCAGTGCAGTTTTCAAGAAAAGATTTTGGTTCAATAGCTGGAATGATTAATCCATTATAACTGTCACATCCATTTTGTATTCTTTCATTATTTCAATTATAGTTTATTCAATGTCGGAATACTAAGCAGCGTCAGCGAATGAACGAACGCTGCATTGTCTACGCTATGCCACGCCCTACTCGTGTGCCACTGTTGAATGCACGTCATCTGAATATTTGTGAATTATGAATTGTGCATAAATTAAACAATAAAAGTTAAATTTATTTATTTTCTGCAGCGTAATAATCCACAGAATACAAAAGAATAAAAGTGTTTAAAGTGTTAATATTTATTGTTAAAGTGAAAAGGCAAGATATTATCATATAACAAAGATATAAAATCCATCGAATTCAAAGTTAATAGAGATAATGAACTATATTGTTAGATGCTATGCAGTAAACAGAAATAAGTTTGAAAGAAGAAACGAAAACATGGCGAGCAGAAGTCCTTGGAGAAAGATCGCAATGCCAAAGTGAATCGAAGGATCTCTTAGATTTAAGAGAATAATGTGCCATAAGTTAAAGAACATAAAGGTTTATCTGTAAACTATTGGTACTTAGTATTTATTTGAAACAATGCCAATATATGACTCCTGTTGATAAAAGTGAACCATGAATCTTCAAGATGGAAGAATTACAAGATTCGATATTGGGAAGGATTTCTTAGTGTGTGATATCTTAGATAAATTATTTTATCCTTTCTATTATATGACTCATCGAACATTTGCAAGGTAAAGTTTCATTTAATTTACCAGAACTCTTTTTCGATTCCAGGAAAGTTACTTAAACGAGAATCGGCATTTTCGGAGATGATAAGAAGACTGTGAATAGTATTACAAGAAATTAATGTATAGAAGATTTTATGATTAAATGTACGATAAAGATGAGAATATATTTCTATTTATATAACTTTTTTGATCTAGATATCTTAATAGCTATTTTCCTACTACTTCATCTCTCTCAGGTGTAAACTGTCTTTATGACAGGTTTCAATTGGACGTTCTCCATTTTCTTCTATCCTGTGCATCTTTCTTCAATTGTTCATACTTTCTTCCCCTTTTAACATCATCCAGCATTCCAATCCTTCTTCTTCCTCTTCCTCTCTTTCCTTCTACTTTTCCTTCTATTATTCTTTGTTGTAGGCAATTTCTTCGTAGCACATGTCCTAACCAAGATGTTTTTCTCTTGCGTATGGTTTCTAACAATTTCCTTTTTTCACCTATTCTTGTTAAAACGTCCTCATTCCTTACTCTATCCGACCATTTCACATTTAACATTCTTCTCCAGAGCCACATTTCAAAACTTTCTAGAAATCTTTCTTCCTTCTTTTTAATAGTCCATGATTCACTACCATATAACATCACACTCCATACAAAACATTTAGCAAACCTTTTCCTTAATTCTATTGAAATGCCTTGTGCTGTCAACAGTGCTTTTACCTTTTCAAATGCTCCTTTACCCATTGCTATTCTACTTCTTATTTCTTCGGTACAACTTCCATCCCATCTCACCAGACTTCCCAAATATTTAAAAGCCTTTACTTGCTGTATAATCTTTCCCTCTAAGGAGATATTCACACTACCTTCTTGCCTGCTTATTCTCATCACCTTGGTTTTTCCCACATTTAAGTTCATTCCAAAGTCTTTCCCAACTGTTACTATACTGTCCATCATTTTCTGTAACTCTTCTTCTGATTCTGCCAACACTGCTTGATCATCTGCATATTTAATGGTTTTTCAATCTCTCTCCTCCTATCGCAACACCTCTTGCTTCCTCTAAAGCTTTCGCAGTGAGTTGTTCTGCGTATACATTAAAAAGCACTGGTGAAAGACAACACCCTTGTCTAACTCCTCTTCCAATACAGTTTCATCAGTTTCATCATCTCCTACTTTTACAGTCACTGCCTGCCTATAATACATCTCCTTTATTAGTCTTCTATCCTTCCAATCAATGCCAATTTCTTTTAAAATTCTCAGTAGTATATACCAATTAACCTTATCGAATGCCTTTTCCCAATCAATAAAACAAACAAATAAGTCTTTATTCACTTCTAACATTCTTTCTCCCATCATTCTCAAACATCCTATGGCATCTCTAGTTCCTTTTCCTTTTCTAAAACCGAATTGATCTTCTCCCAAATTTTCCTCAATCTTCCTTTCAATTCTTTTCAATATAATCCTTGTTATTGCTTTTGTAGTATGGCATATAAAACTAACTGTCCTGTAATCTTTACAATCTTTGGCATTACATTTCTTTGGTAACGGAACCAAAATAGTTTTAAGCATACCTCCAAATAAATATCTAGCCAAATTTAAGTAATTTAAGTAACAGCATCCAAAATATTGCATCCAGAGTCTTGAGGTCAGATGAGTCCTGTTACTGGTCTGATGGGAGGGTGCGGATGTGGTTCTGCCAGATCAACTACGAGAAATGATGAGGAGGTGAAAGCAGCAGTCTCCGGGTGTGGACATAGTGCTGGAGGAGATTTCTATGCATCCGGAATTTGAAAATTTGATTGTCCGTTCGGAGAAATGTTTACAATCTCTTGGGAACTATGTGGAAAAGTGAACTTGCATTGTGTGCTATCATAGCCGTGTTATTTTTGTATAGGTGGCTTAAGGACTGGCCATAAATTGGAAGTGCAACTTACTTTTTGATCTGCCCTCGTATGTTCACCACGGTTCTGTGATGGTTTGGGAAGTCTGATGGTCCCTTAGTGTCTAAAGAGTTCCTTAAATTCTACTAGCTACCAGAATGTGCTGACTAATATGGTCCTCTTATATCCTGCAGCCGATGATGTGTTTCAGCAGGACAATGCGCCTCCCCATCCTGTCTCTATCATCCATGACTCCAGGAACAATCATCCACAAAGTTCCCGAACTTAAAACTAAACCGTATTGAATATATCTGGGATTCCATTGAGCGAGACATCAGATCCTTGAAGCTGTGGCACAGACATCTAAAGCGGAGTTGTAAAATCGACATGGCTGGCACTATTTCTAGCAACCCTCCAGCACCTGAGTGGAGTCGTTGCCTTGCTGTGTACAGGCAGTTATTCACTTCAGAGGAGGACATGCTATTAATTAAATGCTTTGTCTATTCATCGTATGATTATTATTATTTTTATTATTATTAAGTCGGTCAATTAGAAAAAAAAATTACTAAGCTTGTGTACGAAAAGCAAATCTTTCTTGGTAGAAAATGAGATGGTGACCTTAAAATGGCACAGATACAATATTTTTCTCATGACGATTGAGATATTTGTCACACCATTTGATGAATTTGTCTATCCCAGCCGCATTAATCAAGAGACCTGCTGCTGTTGCTACTTTTTTGCATCACATTGGACTTCATTGCATGTGAAGCGTCCATCTGACATGTGCTCTTTTAAGGCAGGTAACAGATGAAAATCATTTGGAGTCAAATCCGGATGAGGATTACATCGCTGCGCCGTTCAGAAGACCAGGACATTTCTTCCCGATGTTGTTGCACAATTTCTTTAAGGTTCCAATAAGAGACCAGTTATCAAAGCGAATCGCCATTTTTTTTCAAATGACAGCGTGCTGGTCCAATGAAATACACAAGAAAAACCATGCGGCATTGAGCAGTGCAGCTTTTATCCGATATTTCAGCAACCACCGGCGTTATGTTAAAGTCGTAATAAATTTAACTTCTAACTGTTATAAACTTTTTTCCTGATCGACCCTTATATTATTACAACAATAAAAATATTTGCTGTCGAAAATTTCTCATTTAAGAATAAAATTGAGTCCTACCTGGCAGATCTCACTTCAAGCAAACCAATGAATAAATTCGCAAAAATTTGATATTAAAATTTCATTAAATTTAACGTAATGACTCAAACGCAGCCTCGACGCGAGCAACGAATATCGCTCTTAAAAAGTTTTTTTCGCATTATTCTTGGTAATTGAATAACCCAAAGTTAGGGGCGTAAATAGCAGATAAAAGAATCCAATAAATCTTCGAAAAAATGTAAATAATTACTCCTCCTATATAATTCATTCTAACTTTACATAAGGATTCATTTCCAAACACGAATTTTGTATTAACTTTAAGATTTAAATTTCAAAAGTTAAAAAGGTCGTACTTACTTTTAAAGTAACATGCATTATTATCAGCATTACGTTCATAGCCAGGTTTACATCGGCATTGTAATCCTCTAGGATAACTTAATGTACAATAAGAATTCTGTATTCCTCTTTGACATTGTTCACTGGTATTGCAGGACTGTCCAATGAATGTAACTGTGAAAAATAGAAAAGAATGAATTATTATGCTGTTAAGTACTGGGCAGTAGTCACGGCTGTAGATCAGTATAAAATCTGAACTACAATATTTGTTCAATAAGCAAGATCATGAATTAGCTTCGACTTAACGGCTGTTGATCGAGGATAATTCTTTCGGATTTTGAACTAGAGTTTGAAAAAAAAATATTTATATCATGGTTTCGTGAAGATTTTTGTGGATTATCCACAGAAAGTTTTCCCAGAAGATGGAAAAAATGTTTTGGTAAAGCTTTTTATATTCTGTAAAATAATTAAGTAAAGTTAAATATTAACATCAATAAAAGTTTACCTTTCTTTTATTGTTACATCTCTTGCGAGATAGAAATGAAATGAATTATATTCAAAATAGAAATTACATGAAGAGGGGACAGGTTGAAAACTTATAGGTTTTCAAGTAATATTGACCGTTCTTCAAACATTTTAAAACTGATGAAGTACATATAGTAGATGACATACCTTTACACCATGTTTACATTTTCCACATCTTACAAGTGACTTTGATGTCTGATGCGATCTTTTTGTTTGGTCTTTAGTAAACTTGTTGGATTTACTTAAATTTATTAATTTGCGTCGGAAGTTTCCTTTAATTCGTTAATACCATTAATAAAATTAAAATTTGACTATGATTATTTAGTTCTACATCGCCCCCATTCCTCAAAATTACTCTGAATATTAAATTGATAAGTTGAAAAATAATAAGAAGAAATACTTACCTCGATCTATATATTCACATCGCTTAGTTACGGGAGAACAAGTAGAGTTCGATTCATTTGCTTGGCATTGCGCATCTGTTTCACAAAATTCACCGATATATTTCACTGCAATAAAAATTAAAAAAAAAAAAAATACAAGCTCTAAGCCCCTCCATGCTTATTTTTTTGAACATAGTCATGTCTAGTAGTCAAAAGTTTGTGGTGTAAATTAACGCATAGATACTTAACAATTAAAAATTTCAAAATTGAATTCAGTGTGAGAATTGTCAAGGGCGTAATAAGTAATGCTTATGATGATAAAGATGATAAAAAATAATGCATAAATATTTTATATATTTATATTTATAATAATTTTTATGTTATATGCATTCTGTTTATCATCTTCTTTTGTATATTAAAGAGTACAAGAAAGAATATCTCTTATTCTAAAAACCAGTAATTATAACCATTTTTCTTTTTCTTTTTGCAAAGAGTTACTTAATAAATATAGGACGTCATAATTTTTTCATATAACTAAACTTCTTATCTCGCTTTTGTGTAGCAAAGTGATCTTAGACTGTAAAATGGAATAACAAATAATTACTTGTCTTGAATCCGGTCTCAGAAGGTTCAAAGCCACATTTACCTCGACATCGTTTTCAGAAATCCCTTCACAAGTAGGATTCTCTATTTTTGATAAAAAGGTTAATTATATAAAAAATTATGACGTCATATCATGTAACTTTTTCGGAAAAAGAAGAAAAATGGTCGTAATTAATTGATGAATTTTTTGAATAATCTTCCTTGTACTTTTTACGTACTAAAGAAATAGGATGATAAAAAGAATACATATAAAGTATAAGTATCAGTAGTATTGTAACGCTGTCCAGTGGATCCTTTGGAAAACATTGATTAAGAGATAAAAATTTAATTTACATTTGTCCTTCATTTAACGCATTTTATGATTGAAAACGAAACAAAATACCTTTTAGCTTTTTTCTTACAAAATTTGTAAACGGATGGCTAGCCTAGCCGAAACTCGTTGTTCCATTTTAATGTGTATTAATGTTTTAACTAATTTTTAAGATTTCTACAATTTCCACTCACGTTCAATTTTAATTATATTTTTCTTATTTATTTTTCTTGTATTTCACCTTTATCTACATTTGCAATACACATACGTAATTTGCTTTTTCAAAATTTGAAACAAATTCACCACAGAATGAAAGGCTGTAATTTTTGAAAGATTTAGTTATTTTAAGCTCATCTGACATTTGTAGCAAACAAAGAATATTCGAAATTTGCTAAAACACTAAAATAGTCAAAGAGAAAACAGGGAAAAAAAGCTTTAAAATGCAAAAATTAAGATAAAAACCAATTGCCCTAGGAATCTTAAATTTTAATGGTAAGTTTAGGCTATTAGAGAAATATCTTTATAAATTGTGAATAGATGTAAGAAGCTAAGTACCAAGAAACCTCCAATACATTTAAATTACAGGGAATATGGAATGTTCAATAATAAGAAATACGAATATGAATACTACAGTTATGTGGACGACATATTAATAATGTGATATGAAACAGTAAGGCAATTTCATCAATTCCCGAAGAAATGAATAAAAGACATAAAGCTATAAATTACAAATTGGAAGGAAAAAAGAAAATGAAATAATACTATTAGACTTATGTTTAAAGAGAAAATCAAACTGGTCGTTTCATAACACAGAAAGAATATACAAAGTAAACATGTATTAAATTTTGGTTCGGGTCATTCTTAAAGAATAAAAAGAAACTTAGTAGATAGCTTTATTAGAAGAATTGACGTAAGAATTTATAACGGAATTCACGAAAATGAAAAAAAAAAATTGAAAATGAAGGCTGATAAAATCAAAAAAGAATCTGACAGATTGAAAATGAGAGAGATTAACGAAGATGGTAAACCAAGGGAATTAATTATTCCATATATGAATAAATATAGTCTGAATTTAAGTAGCATTTTTGTAAGAAATATGGAAATAAGGCGATATTCTAATAAAGTAAATTAAAATTACATTACGTAACAAAATTAATGAAACAGCCGATCATTGCTATAATAAAAGTCACGTAATGAATAACAACATATTATAGGAATAGAAAAGGACACAAAAACAAGGAATTATGGAAAGTACGTTCATAAGAAGTACAAAAGAAGGAAATAGGTACAGATATGAAGAAGAAAAATTGTATAATGGATAGTTGAATAAAAAAAGACTTCGATAGGAATACAACTTATATTTGCAGAATTAGTATATTGACGTAAAGTAATTTTTCAAGCGATTTTTGTTGTAAGAATGACTGAGATATCACAAGGAAGCGATTTGTTGATCGATTACTTGTAGTTTCCATTTGTTATAAAGTCTTTTGATTGTTTTAAATTGTAGCTTGAAAAAGAAAGATCAAAATTTCTTCCAAAAGTTTCCATAATAAATATATTTATTATATATATAAACTAGCAAAATGATCCGTTCTTCGCTCGGTTACAAAAAACAAATGTCCTAATGTGGATGATAAAGAAATTGCAATTGCGAGATTACTTGGAACTTTCCCGGTTGGTACAAAAACAACAAAAAACAACAACAACTGAAAAGGTCTGATCTCATTACAAATCTATATTTATCCCGAAAACCTCACAGAAGCATCTTTGAACCATGTTTGCCCATCCACTCACCGTCCTCCCAGTGTACACCGATTGTTCCAGGTTATTTGAATTTTGTAACGTCAAACCCCATCACTTCAAACCTTTCCTAGTTCGTAAAAAATCATCTGATCATTAAAATCTATATCTAACCCGAAAACCCCGTCACTATTATGCACAACAATATTTTAGTTGCAATTGTTGCACAACAATATTTATATAGTTCCCATTGTCGCCACCGGATGCATATGTAGCGCTATTGTGCAGAACAATATTTTAGCTCTAATTGTTGCATAATTAATATTTGTGTAGTTTTCATTGTCAAGATAACAAATCCTAAAACCTAACAATAGTAACGGAAGCAAACTTTCAGCTTTATAATTTAAAGCAACGCTTTTTATCCTATCCCGGGGGAATTTCGAAAAATCCTGAAAAAGGGTTTTAGTGATTATAATTACCTACTTACATGCCAAATTTGAAGTCTCTACTAATTATAGTTATGGAACTAATTACGGAAATAAGAAAACTTTCAAGCGAAAATAAACCCTCGTTATTCCCGAACCCGTGGGAATTTCGCCTTATTCCTTGTCTACAACATAAAGGGAACCTCTGTTCAAAATTTCAGCTTTCTTGGTCCAACAATTTGGGCTGGACGTTGATCAGTGAGTGAGTGAGTGAGTAGGTCTTCTCTTTTTATATATTTAGATGAAGAGGATGTGAATGTATTTTCTATGAATTATGAAAGGAAGGGTTTGAAGGAATAGTACAGCCTTAAATGAGGCTATAGATGTCATTAAATTAACATTAGTTTAAAAGCTGTTTTATTCTTTAATATTTGAGAGTAACTTACTGAGCACGCTGAAGTATTACTAATCAACTTCTCTGTTTATCTGTTTCTTTGTATGCACATCACTGGACCAATTTCTTTAAACTTATTTTTCTCCAATTTATAATCCAAAAATTCCAAACAACTAACGATTATTTTAGCCTCCAATTTAACAGATACAGTTAGAAAAAGAAATATCTCTATTGATTTAGTTACATATCGAGAGTTAAAAGCAAAAAAAATAAAAAATAAAACATTTGCTCTTAAAGATAAAAGTTATTAAAGCACAATAATCACATTGTAAATTAAACATTGTTTATAATAAAAAAATTTTTTAATGATAGACGAATCTTTAAAAAGTGATCTCCTGGGATATTGGACTAAAATTATGAAAACATTACTTTCTGTAAAATGCCATTTTCATGACGGATAAACACTACATACATAAAAAAAAAAAACCCCGAGTTTACAATTAACTTTGACTGTAGCTATTATTTGGGACAGCTATTTCTTAGATCTTGCCGGCTTTCGAAAGATAACAAACCACGATATTTTTAAAGAAAAGTTAAATATTCATTATTTACATTATTTTTATTATTTATATTTAATTTATTACTTATTATATATTACGTTATATTTATTATTTTCATTATATTATTTTTCCCTTTCTGAATGTTAAAATAACTTTTTGGTTTATATTATATTATGTTATATTATATTATATTATATTATATTATATTATATTATATTATATT
>JAFIDM010052336.1:0-12538 GCA_023159025.1 Thereuonema tuberculata | reverse complement strand
AAAAGGAAAAGAATTTAGAAGTTATTTCTAAATTATTGGTATTGATCACATTATTATTGTTACTTTCCGCACGTTAATAATCTTCATAATTTAGAAAGTTATTTTTAAAATAAATTTAAAAAGAAAATATAATTTTAAATCTTTTCTGTATAAAACTATTCTCTAATTGACCGAAAATATAAATGGTGGACTCTACGAAACAGCAACGTTCAATCTTAATTTTTGTTGCGTTTATCACTGAATATTTTTTAGCTTTTTAATGTATTTTATAACAGAGAAAAAATACTAATAAATGTTTGAGTATTTATTTCATTTTAAAACCATACTAAAAATAATTTCAGCCACATCAGAGAACAATTTAAATAATTCCGAGTAATGCATTGGCAGTCGCCATTAAATCCATCGTAAGAAATAATTTTATTATTATTATTAATAGCATGCACATTTTAAAAGAAACATAAGTTATTTTGTAATACATTAAAGTGATCTTGACAGACAATACAATTAGATTTTTCGGCAAGCGGTGTTCGTTTCTTACTGCATTCTTCCCGCGCTGCCTGACTCGCTTGTTGACAGCGCCAGGGAATTCTGACGTCACGACCACGTGACAATGCTTTTTGGAGGCATGGCTAAAAGCCAAACTTTAAGCGTAAATTTCCCCTATTTAGAAACGACGGATTGAAATAAAATTTTAACCACATTAATATTATGTTAATTTCTCTCAGAAAATAATTTTAGCTCAATATGACAATTGTTCCCCATTATACATCATAAACTTACAATTAAAAAATGTTTTTAAAATATAATTAACATTATGTGTCATCTCCTCTCTAGGACTTCGGATGTTAACTTCTGATTGTGAGTCTGTCTAATATATGTTTCAACACATGGTTGGATATCCCATTATTGAAAGTGCGAGGGAAAAAATATTTTTTGCTTTACTTATTATTTTAATTTTTTCAAAATTTGGTTCATGGTTGTAAATTTCTTTATGTTTATAAATCATCGAACTAATGGCATCTTTATTTTTGTAATTATACATAAGTTGATATTTTCTCCTAACCAATTTTTGGGTTGTAAAACCCACATATCCCTTATTACAATTTTTGCAAGATATCCGATAAACATGTTTTTCTTCCAATATCTCTTTTTTATTTTTTATCCAGGAGAAATTAATCTTTCTGTAACTTTTGTTTATTACAATTATATTAAATTTACCTAATACTCTTTTAATATCATCATTAATACTTTCTATATATGGAATAATAGCATAATTTTTATTCTTATTTTTTTTCATTTAATATTTTGCTTTTTTATATAATAGACTTTTTCCTAATAGATTTAATATCATATCCATTTTCTTCAAAAAGTAAAAACAAAAATTTAATTTCTTTTTTTCTTTCCTAGTTTATTGGTAGATAGCTTAAACACACTTAAAAAATAATTAAATATCTTGTTCATCTTTACATGTCTTGTTAAACTAGTTTTATTGTCTTAATACTTTTCTCCTCTGTTTTCTTTCTATATACCTCATTTGAGTTTTATTTTTTTTCTTTTATAACATTACAATCTAAGAAAGGCAGTGCATTGTCTTTTTCATATTCCACTTCAAACTGTTTATGTTGATCCATATTATTAATATTTTCATGCACGAGTCCCTTCACACTGTTCTATAATCATAAAAATATCATCTACATATCTTGAGATATATGATTATTTCTTTATCAGCTTCTTTAATAAATTTATTTCCTAGTAACTCCTAGTATAATCTGCCAGTAGACCTGATGCCGATGTTCCCATAAATACACCTTTTTCCATCTTATAAATATTTACATCATTCTTAGAATATTATTTAAAAAAAACAACCCTATTATTTCTAAAAATGTGGTTTTTATGAATTTTTACTTCATCTATAAGTTCTATTATGGCACTTTTTATTAATTTATGGTTTAGGAGCCATATAGGTTTTTCACATCATAAGACAACATTAACCAATTTTCTTTAACTCTCGTACGTTTTTCCAACAACTTCTTTTTAAAGTCATATGAAATGGTTACTCCTTATTTTTCCGTTATATAGACATAATATATATGTAATAAATACTATTAATGAGACACAACACATTTCTTCTTCATTAGCGATATTTCGCAGTCTACTGCTTTTCCTGCTTCGTCAGGCTTCTAAATATTTCTTACAAAACATAATATTTCTCAATAGCCTGACAAAGCTGGACAAAGCAGTAGCCTGCGAAATATCGCTAATGAAGAAGAAGAAATGTGTTTGTCTCATTAATAATTTTCTCATTTTTGCAATCAAGAAAAAAGAATAGACTGTAAAGCACTACTTTGTAATTCACATAATTTTATCTCACCTATTTACGTAAAGCAATATATAAATATATACATATATAAATAATATTTATAACATATACTTTAAATTACAACAATTTTCTTTTGCTTATATATTAATACATATAGTTAAAAAAATTTGCAACTATTTTCAGCACATAAAAATTATGAAAAATAACTATTTTATTGTCTGTTAATGTTATTGTAACAATTCATTACTTCTCAAAAACAAATTTGGCACTTGGTCATTGGAATACAAACCACTACTTTCCTAAGCAGTCTTTTTCCTCTAATATTGAAGCAATGAGCATTTTGTCTTGTAACGTGTGTTCAAGTTCTCTTTGATCTAATCGTAATGAAACCTGAAATGAACAGAAAGAAAAAATATGATTACCAAAGTGTTTATCTGAATAAGTCTTATTAACAATTCTAAACTGTAGGAAATAAACAATTTAAACATGGTTTTCATTTGTCTATGCATATAAAGTCCAGAATTTCAGTATTTTAACCAGGGGTGGGCAAATAGCAGCCAGCTAAAGTTTTTTGTGGCCTGCCAAGACAGTCAGAAAAATCCGCCTTGAACTGAGATTTCCTTCCCGTGCGCGACCGAAGATTCGTCTCGTATTTTCTGCTAGGACGGCCACGTCAATATGCTTGCGCAGTGTGGATATGCGCGCTTTTCCGGTTGATCTGGTTAATTTCAATTTTGCCTTTGCAACAGTAAATCTATAAATTTCCAACTTTAGTGAACTATGAACCCTCCGAAAAAAACGTAAAATCGATGATGAATGTCGTATGTTTAATGAAGAATGGACAAACAAATATTAGGGAATAAAGCAGTGTTTTAAAAGGTGCGGTCCTCCGCTTCCACAAAGTGGCCCCCAAGCCAAAACAATTACCCACCCCTGATTTCGACTAATATATGCTTGCTTGCAGTAATAATTTTAATTATTATTATTCATTGTTTGTAATGGCCCACTGAAAAAACAAACAAACCTGCATGTGTTAGCCATATCACTATCTGACTAAAGATTTACTATAATAATCCATTACTAGATGCTACATTATAATTTTATTAAGAAAAATAAACTCTGGGATTGTGGATTTTATCTTCATGGGAGGTCTCCTATATTACGAGAGATCTATGCAGAGCTGTTAAAAAAATTGCTTCTAATTGTGCAGGTAAATTGCATGCTTATCTATCCAGAATAGTTACCTTTATAATAATAATGAGATTACATGAGCAATACCTTAGTTAGTCTTGATTCTTTATTCTTCCTAATGGTTACGATTCCCTGGCTTTCAATAAGATGACAAAGGTTCAGTAATTCCACTTGATCAACATCAGATACTTGACGTCTTCTGCAAACTTGGCAATAAACTTCATGTAACTATAGCGAGAGAAAAAAAAACAAAAAAAAACAACAACAATTAAGAATCACAAAAATGATTTTAATTCATCACTTTCAAATGTTAAAATAGTTAACTAGACTCAATCAGAAGTTTGAAAAGTTACAGGATGAATACAATTTTAAGATAATGCATCTTCAGGCGAGATTATAGTTGAAGTAAAAACTTTCATTAAAGGAATAAAAGAGCTATCGGCAAATAATTTAAAATAACATTGAAAGAGGATGTGTATAAGCTAATAGCTGTCATATCAATGAACCTACTGCATTTTATTATGTGAAACAGTTAAGATTTTCACCATGTTTGTCGGAGCATCATTCAGAATTAATTGTTGAAGATTATAAATAAGTATAAATATATTCATCACCTCACAATTTTATAACAGTACTTAAACTTATAAAACTTTTTTTATTTTTCTGATGATATAGAGCGTATTGTTTATTCAGCTACAACTACAGTTGGACCTCTATATAACGAAGTCGCTAAATCCCGAAAAAAAGGTCGTTATATGGAAAATTCGTTAAATAGAGATTCACCTTTTAAAATTACTTTAAACTACATAAACAATAAATATTATTAAAAAAAAGCAATAATTTTAATGACATAAAGCATACATTACCACATGCGTACTTAAATTATATTAATAAAGTCTGTTAATTTTGTACGATTTTTTTTTTTTTTTCCTTTCTGAAAATGTGTTTTTGCTGATAGTACGTCTTGCATCTTTGCAATGCACCAAAAACCCCTTCAGGTGTATTTTCTTCAAATTGTATTCCGCAATCGGATTGTTTCAAATGATTTTAGCATTTCATCAAACGATGGTTTTTTTTGATTTCTTCATCATCATCATTTCCATTTTCATCATCTTCATCTTCATCGCAATTCATAGTTGTATTGTTTTTATTTTTCACACTGTCCAAAATATCCGATTCAGTTAGTGTTTCCGAGGTCTCAACTTCAAAATCAAGTGAAAGATAATCAGCACATCATCGTTAATTTTTCTTTTTCTTTCAGCTGTATCCTCGAAAAAGTTCGTTAAATAGAAAATGCACTTCGCTATTTGGAGGTTATTTTACGAAGAAATTAGCAAAATGTTCTTGGTTCCAAAGAAAAGTTCGCAAAATAGAGGTTCGTTAAATAGAGGTCCGACTGTATTTAATATGAAGCTACTTTCAAGTACTTACTTTACCAACTGTTACTTCTTTTTTGTTCCCTTTCTTTGCCATCAATAGAAGAGTGCAGATAAGGAACTTCTGCTGCAATGGAAGACTGGAACACGATTCACTGCTTGTTGATTGCTGACCATAAACTCTGTTGAGCACAGACAGGATCTGAGTCATTTCCACTTGTTTAAAAGGAGTATTTGAAGGCTTCTTTGGACTTCCTGGATTACATCCTTTAAAAGATTAAAGATTGCAGAATATTAATTCATGTAACTATCATTAATTTGATAGGATGGTGATGGAAAAAGTGATCCCTCAAAACTAAAGACAAAAAAATAAACAACAAGAACAAAATGTGGAAGAAAACCTTGAGCAGTTCTACAGCTACCTCAAAAGGTATTTCATCACAAGATATTAAATAATAATAAAAAAAAAACACCTGTAAAAGGTAAACAATCACTTCATAATAATGAAAAATGGGAATCACAAATAAATGGTTCTTCCTCTCATAAGTCCTTTGGGTTTTCGTTGGCTGAATAAGCTCGAAAAGCTTCCAGGGTCTGAGCTTGACTCAAAAGGTTACCTGTTTTTATTTATTTGTTTTTTTAGTAATAAATAGGACAACTGATCATCAAGTCGGTGTTATAAGATGTAACTGATTACAAACATTTCCTTCCTTAAAACATTTCTAATTAAACGAAAAGTAAAATAGAGGAAATTTATTTAAGCTTGTGCTGTTCTTATTTCTCATTTTGCTTTTGTTAAAAATTTCTCCAGCACGTTAAACACTTTCCAAGGTTTGGAAACTTTATTAATTGACCTTCTGTTCTATCTGTCATTAGGAAAAGGTCTTGGTTGTGCAAAGTGAGCACAACATTTATTGTTGTTGTTTTTTGTTCTTCGGAGGCCAGTGCCAGATGTGACGGTGGCCTTCGGATAAGATCTTGCCTTTCTGCGTCTTTTATTGGGGAAGGCGAAGATCGGGTTGATGAGTCCCAAGTAGGACGAAACGTCCGTTCCCGATTCCTTCCCGATAATGGAATCAGAAAGGCAATTTATTTAAGCTTGTGCTGTTCTTATTTCTCATTTTGCTTTTGTTACAATAGAGGATAATAATACATAAATAACCATCTGATGCTTTATTTATATATAGATTATAATTCTTACATTAAAATTTAATATTGAACTTACTGTCATCTGAAGTGACTTTCAGAATAGATTGCTTTCTAACTTCTGTTTCAACCAATTCTATTGCTCGCCTACAAAAAATAAACGAAAGAAAGTGAATAATGCAAAATTAGGCATAGTAGAAATTATGTTAAACTATATTTCTTCAGTGTAGTTTTTAACTAAATCAAAAATTTAAAAGAATTTTTATGTTTAAGCTTCTTAAATTTTGTTATAATGTTATAATAATTTTTGTTATAATAATGGAACCCTGCAACTTCCTACAAATTTGCATTATATCATTTATGGGTCTCATCCAAAGAAAGTATTTAAATTCAAATAATATTTAAAAAAAAAAAAATATTTACTTGAAACTTTTTAGAATTCATTAATTTTGTAAAGAGATAATTTTGATTAGCATTCTAGACAACATTACAGCTACTAAGTGGATTAATGTATCATGCTTCAATGTATTGGATAGTTTCATAATTAATGGCCGATTCTGACAATAGTAACTTACAGAGCCAGTTAAAAAGAACACATCCTAGTAGGAACTTCCAAAACCTCTGGAAAGTGAATGGATTCAGTCCACATGTTAAAAAAAATATTTCAGTCAGATCAAATCAGTTTGTGATGTCATGGAGCAACGCGAAGAGAGATTGGTGATTTTGCAGGAATTCAAACTTGGACACAATGTGTCCGAAATGGTTGCTAATGTCAATAAAACGTGGAGTGTCGGTACAACGAGTGACAGAACTGTCCATAGACCGTTTTCAAAGTTTCATACATGTCAGTTGTGCAAGACGCAGTACAGTTAAGGCAGAAAGTGGAAGAAAAAACAACATCCACCATACATAAGCTCAGTGCCGAACTTACCAAATTAACCGGCGAATATTTCCAGACACCTGGCAGCTATGGGCAAGGTTAAATAACTGGATACCTCGGTTCTCCACATGAACTCACCGAACAGCATCAGATGGCGTCTGGAAACATGCCTTGCTCTTCAAACACGTGAGGCTAGCACCCCCTTTTTTGCATAGGATCCTTACAGTTGATGAAAAATGGGTGCTTTACAGAAAGCGAATAGGCTCAGTAATGGGGAACCACCCATATAAATGTCCAAACCCGACTTCCACACACAGAAGGATCTGATCTTTGTGTGGTGAACTGCCGAGTGTGGTCATATATGAGTGTTTGCCGTGTGGCCAAACATCCCAGCTGCCATGTACTGCCTTCAGCTGAATCTATGTCACCAGATATCATGCAACAAACAATCATCTTTCGTCAATCGTTTGGGTTCCATACTCCTGCTTGATGGAACACAACCACATGTGTCTCTTGGAAGCATGCAAACAATGAATGCCTTGTGGTACGAGGTCTTCCCTCACTCTCCGTATTCACCAGACTTGGCTCCTTCAGAATTTCACAAGTTTTGCCATTTTGAGAACTTCTTGAGGGGGAAACGGTCCGCTAATCAGGATGGTGTGATTCATGCTGTTAGCGATTTCTTAGACCACTTTTGATGCCAGCTTCTGCCACCATGGCAGTTTTGCACTGAAAACACATTGGGTACAGTGTATTGATGCAGAGGAAAGATATTTTTCTGAATAAAAGGAGTTCTGAATGTACTCCTTTGTTGTAACTGCTGCTTTTCTTATTTGTGTCAGATCGGCCAATAATTATGAAATGACCCAATAGAAGCATAAATATATTAATAATGTTTTCCTGCAGAGGCACTCTGGAATATCAAAAATGTTCCTTACAAATTTGAACTCAATAGACAACTCAGAAGGTAACAAGTTATATCAAGTTTTTCAGAATATTTGCATGAAAAATTAAAACATTCTTTGATTAATTGGCGAATTCCTTACCAGATCTTTGTATGTTTATGGTTCCTTGATATCTATATACAGTTCAACAGGAAAGAGTATTTCTTTGATAATGCCAATCTTTATTCATTCTTAGCTATTCATTATGTATTTTCTGATCCTGAAATTTTTGTGCTTTCAGTTTTTGAAGATAAGAAATGCAATTTTGTAAAAAGTTCAGTAATTCACATAAAACATTATCAATATAATTTTCGTTATTTGTGATTGAATTTCAAATAATATTTAAGTAGTGAAATTCAACCTAGAATCTGAAAATTATTTCTCAGAATAAAAATGACAGATCACACTATACATTCCAAAATAATAGAATTTATTTGGGATTTTGTTTTCTATTCTGTTGGTGCTAAAATGAGAGGGCTAAAAGCCATACAATAAGTTTAGTTACCTTTCAATTTAGAATCACTGAATTAAATATAAATAGGCATGCTATAAAAACTTTTTAATAGATGTAAATAATATTAGGTTAATTTCCTAAACTTTAAAATTGCTAAAAAAACAGACTAAATAGATGGCTTTCAGCCCTCTCATTTTAGCACCCAACAAATAATTTTATTAGATTAAGAATTGACATTTAATGTTTTGAACAAAAAAAACGGATTGTATACTGTACCTGCAAACATCTAAAGCCTTTCTTACATCTCCTGATAATGATGAAATTTTACGAGCACAGAACTGAAGGGCTGAAGGTTTTAATATGGGTTGGCCATCAATTGAACACTAAAAACAATGAAAAGCCAAGATGGATAATTAGTTTTGGTGAAATAAAAGATAAGTACTTTTTTACATTTTGTTTTTATGTAAACTTTCAATTTTATGTATCTTTCTATTTTTCACATCCAAAGTTCACAAAATTGCATGAAAAGGCAAAATCAATTACCTCTCTTAATCTGGTTTCTAAAATGGATGTAATTTGTTCACGGGTATAAGGTTGGAAATGCAAAAGAGTAGGTTTGCAATTCTGCCTTGCCTGAAGTCTGGGAAGAACTCGATCAGTTAAATCGAGGGCATTTGCTATTCCTAGGAAAATAAATCCAAGAAAACAAATATTAATTCATCATACTTAGTTAATAAAAAAAAAAACATGATACAATACTTCAAATTCCCTACAAATTTAAACTAAATATATATAAACTTGCATAAACTAAATATATATATGGAAAGAAATTCTTACAGAATATGACAAAATGAGACTGGGATTTAAAATGAAGCATTATATCTAATTTAATACCAGTTATTTTTAGCTCTTTTATATACAAAAGTTAAAAGTAATAGCAACAATATAGTAAACAAACCCCTTTATTATTTATAACTACTCTTATTATTGTAATAAAATAAAATGTCTTAATTTTTGAAATTCAGTAATTACTGATTTAAACTGACATGCTAAAATTTATAAAATTTTATAATCTGACAATCCATCATAAATTAAACATTATTAAAAGACATGATTTTTCTTAAAACATTTTTTTTTAAATTTACATTTATTCTCCCTTCCCTTTCATCAAGCATAAACAATACAATGTGTTTGTTAAATATGGAACAGAAATCAACACAAACAAGTCTCTTACAACTTCAGAATATTGTAAGTATGTGTGATTAGATAGTACAGATTGATTTTGAAGCCTACCTATTAACAGAAGATGGGATTTTGGTAGGGAGGGCCATTCAAAGATTGTATACAGTACATCTTGATGTTTAGATTCCAGATGATCCACTTCATCCAAAACAATAACTCTATTTACACAATAAAAAGAAAAAAATATTAGCTAAAACTAACAACATCTCTATTCTCGATATATAACAGAGCAATAAAAAAGAAAGAAATCCAGTGAAGAGAGAATGAAAGAAAAGGATATTTGAAAAGTGATGAAAATATAGATGGGAAAAGCCTGCGATATATTCAATCAAAACGACATTAATATTTCAGGTTAATGAAATTTCATTAAATTATTTATAAATACAGTAAAACCCCGATTATCCGAGTTTCCGCTTTAACCAAGCTATCAAATATTTCTAGGATTTTTTTTTCGCACATTAATCTTCATTCGTCTAGTCATATGATGCCCTACCTGGAATCGGGGAATGGTTTCCACACCAACAGTCCTGGGTTATTCTTAAAAAAATGCCGAAACATTGCTACAGAAAAACGTCAAAGTAACGTAAAACAAAAAACAATTTAAGTAAAAGAACTCTTTCAATATGAATTGTATGTGGTGTATCTGTATATCTTTTGTATTTGTTAAAATATACATTTAAACCTAGACGATTTAATTTTATTTACAATTTTCAGTTTAACTGAGTTTTCGTTTATCCGAGTTAGTCTTGGTCCACATTAACTCGGATAATCGGGACTCTACTATATTTCGTAATTTTGTTCATGTCACTGAGAACATATTTGTAAAGATAAAAAAAATTACCAAATAATTTTATATAACTATGTTATTCATAACAATAGTATAAAACATGTACATCAAAATGAATGATAAATATAAACTTCATTTTTAACATTGAACATAATCTGTCTAGTAAAAAATAAATTTGAAATTTTCTAACTTACACATAATTGCTACTTGATAACAATTTGTCAAGAACTGATTTCTGGACATCTCGTAATGATTTTGGGATAGGTGATATTTTTAGCTCTTCAGCTATCGTCTTGAAGATGGACGAAGAATTTTGAAACTTCATACAGTTGATGGAGACTATCTTAATATTCTTTGATTGCTGCTTTGAATAAAAGAGAAGCGCAATTAATTAGTTACTTTCTTGAATTATATTGAACATATCTGAATAAATCTATAAAATTATTTAAATGCAATTATGAAACTTAAGGATTCTAATTCTTTCATTTCTATTTTGTATCAATGCAGAATTAAGTGGAAGAATATGGGAATAGCAGCAACAACAAATTCACCATAAAAGCATAAATAAAGCACAAACAATACTCCAATAAATAAATATATAAACCACATAATTATAATACCGAAAACACAGGAAACACAAATTCTCCACCAAACATCGCTATATTTCACAGAAAGCTGTTATTTCAGGCTTAATTACAAAGCAAAATAGAAACAAACAAAGATAGGCAATGTTTACAATCATTTGAAAGCTTCATGATTTTTATAAATGTTGAATAATTTAAAGATATGCTGTGTTTACAATTGTAAACATAGCATATCATGAAATTTTCGATAATTGTAATCGTTGTAAACATAGCGTATCTTTAAATTATCCAACATTTATAAAAATCATGAAGCTTTCAAATGATTGTAAACATAGCATATCTTTGCTCTAATATTCAAACATAATATGCAATTAATTACTAATAATGATATAAGACACATCCTCTTCCTATAACGCTATATTTCGCAGTTTATTACTTTTAACTGCTTCATAAGGCATAATATACATGGAAAAAAAACTCTTCGTAAAATATAATAAAAGAATTTGGTAATAATATCAGAAAATCTTGGGAATATACAACTATATATTCTGATATTATTAGCAAAATCTATTGTAATAATATGGAAGTTTTAAAAGTTTTGCAATTATTATAAACAATGTTGTTAACAGTATATAAGTTGTATATATTCCCAAGATTTTCTGATATTATTACCAAATTCTGTATTATATTTTACGAAGAGTTTTTTTCATGTATATTATGCCTGATGAAGCAGTTAAAAGTAATAAACTGCGAAATATAGCGTTGATAGGAAGAGGATGTGTCCTATATCATTATTAGTAATTAATAGCATATCTTTGTTCGTTTCTATTTTTGCTTTGTAACTAAGTCTGAAGAAGCAGAAAAAAGCAGTTTTCTGCAAAATATAGCAATGTTTGGTGGAGAATTTATGTTTCCTGTGTTTTCTATATAATAAAGCACAAACATAAAAGACACAGGAAAACTTACTGACAGTGAAAATATGATAATCAAATTTTTATTATAAATTTATTAAGTTTCTTTGACTTATTTCAGTTGTATGATTTATTTTAATGGTGCAATAACAACTGAGGGTAAAATGCATTAGGAACAAGGCATCCAATCAACAAAAAGTTACTGAAAAGAAGAGAATGTACGCAAGAGAGAGAAACATCCAAACCCATGCCAGGATTTGAATCCGAGTTCACAGGCTACAGTCTTGGATCATATATCCATAATAGAAGATATTACAAGAGATTGACAACAAAGAAATCCAATCTCCTAAGTAAAGAGCAAGCAAGTGAAAAACAATTTATTTAATTGAGGTCACCATTTGTTGAAATCAAAATAAGGAGAACAGCATCTCATTTATTTGATTTACAGAGGTTGTATCCAAAAATTGCCTCCCTATACTGCTTGCAACGAGAGTTGAAACTTCCAGAATGCAATGCAGATTATAGATTTTCCTTTCCTGGCCGCTCGCTCACATTCAAATAGAAGAGAAAATGGCGGTCGCTGCTTCACATTCAACATTTCGATGAGGAAAAGTTCTCAACAGTCAAGCTAGGGAAATTATTCTTAACGTTGCTCATCGATTTCCCTATCTTGACTGTTGAGAACTTTTCCTCGTCGAAATGT
>JAFIDM010052335.1:0-12539 GCA_023159025.1 Thereuonema tuberculata | reverse complement strand
AAAATCGGAAGCAACAAAGGAAAGTAAATTTGATTGTCTAATGTTACTAGGGATGCGTTCAGTTTGTTGAATTTTATCTCTAAAACTGCTTTATATTCGAATTAGCATAGTACAACATAAAAGATTTTTAACATTTGAATTTCAGCCTAAAGCGTATTTTTATTTTATTTATTTCATACATAATTTACAAATTTATAAACCTTTAATGTACATTTAGTTTATTAAAAAAAAATCAGTAATATACAAGGTGTTACAATTAAAGTTGGCTTATTTAAACCATCCTGCAGCTGCAACCAATAGTCGGAGAGAGAAAAACAAAAGTTGTACACAAAGTATTCAAAGGATGCTCTCAGCGATTCAGCAAAAAGAAAAATAGTTTCAAAATCTACCACAATGAAAATAATTGAAGAAAAACATTAAACATGCAATTCTGTAACAACAAAATACGGTATTAATTGTAATGTTTGGGTTTTTTTATTATAAAAGTGGTCAATGGTCATCACAATTGCATAGGGTTAATCTTTATGCAAAGAGAAAACAATCTGATTTGCATAGACACCAGGAACGAAGACAAAAACTGGCTATAAATAATCGGTGTGAACTGATAATGTGTTATTAGTAACAGCCGCGATGACGATGAATTTACAAGAATGCGCGTTGATGGTCAAGTTTTATTACGAAAGTCAAGGTAATGCTGTAGCTGTGATTCGTGAATTTCGTCGGACTAAAAAACTGCGCCGTAGACCGATGTCACCACAAGGTGTGAGAAAATGTGCATCGGTGATCATGTGATAGAAGACGTTACCATATCAATCGTTCCCAGTCAGTTCAGGTAGTTCCCGAGCCACATCACAACAATTAGATCTACCCTGGAGCACAGTTAGAAAGATCCTGAGAAACTTAATTCATTTTTTTCCATATAAGATCAGTCACAGATAAGAACTGCTTCTAGGCAACAAGGAGAAAAGACTGTGTTTTGCGTTGACCTTTCTGGCGAGGATGGAAGATGATACGTCGTAGCAATGGAACATCCTATGGAGCGAAGAAGTACACTTTCATTTGAACGGCACTGTAAACATCCAAAATTGCCGTATGTGGGCCAAGGAAAATCCACACGTTTTCCAGAAAATACCTCTGCATTCGCCAAGCTTACAGTCTGGTGTCGGTTCATATCCAACTTTATCCTGGATCCTTATTTTATTGAAGAAATTACTGCTAATGGTCCTCAGACATGTTCCGTGACTGGATATGTGACATGCTCCAGAGCTTTGTGATATCCCAGCTGCAAGAAAAGACAGTGTTTTGATTCAATCTCTTTTATGCAAGATGGTGCACCTCCTCACATTGGAACATCCGTGCAAACTTTGTCGCGTCAACACTTTACCAATGATCGAGTAATTAATAATCGAGCAATTACTGCCTGGCCACCATGTTCTCCTGACCAAGCTCCATGCGATTTTTGGTTGTGGGGATACCTAAAGGATATGGTGTATCGTGGAGGAATTGCAACATTAGCTGAACTAAATGACAGTATCACGCTACATGTGCGAACTATCACGGGTGATCACCAACAGTCAGCAGTTGACCATACAGTTCATCGTCTCCAAATACACACATTTGTCAGGGGGAATATATTGAGTAATATAACATGACTCGTTCAAACGTCTGATAATGTTTGTGTGAAATAAATGTGTTTTTGAATGTGTAATTGAATAATTGTGTTTTCGTGCTTTTTTCCGTTCTTTTAGCTGTAAAAGCGCCCTCTAACGGACGATTTTGTATCTAATTTTTTTTGTTTTTTGCAGAATTGTTGATCAAAAGTAGAATAGTATGAGTACAACTTTTCTCTCGTGTCTCTCCGACTATTGGCTGTAGCTGCAGATCCTCTAAATAGGCCAACTTTAATTATAATCACCTTGTTTATAAATTTCAGTTGTTGTTGAATTACTTCATTTAGTCAAATTCAATATAAAATTTTCAAACTTGCTATACTTCTAAATTTATTGTCAATATCTTGGCTTTTAAATAAATATAACATTACCGTCTGTTTCACTGAAATTTTTTAATGAAAATTGAAATTGAAATTGAAATTGAAATTGAAAAGCATTTTGTATCTACAAATTTTATGAGCCAAATCCGTAAGTAATTCGATATTTGAATGTAGCAACATCGTTCTTCACTTTGTTGCTTTGACGACTTTACCTATCTAATCGATAAATTCTTGTAACAGTTTATTTTCTATTTTTGATATACACTTTGAGTAGTTAATGTTGATTATGTGTCTAGTAGACAATATTTCGATGTCTTGATAACATTTTATATAACAGTGTCTCAACAAAGCAGTACAGAATTCCATTAAATTTATTATCTGACCATAATAATAATTATATTATTATTGTGATTACGGAGGAAGAGATGTGTACTATATTGCTGAAACAAATTTATAAAATAGATTTATCGTTGGCTATTGAACATTCCTAAGCTTTTTAAAAACATGATGTTAACATGATGTTAAACAAAATATTAAAACATATACACACTCCCTACTTCAAATAATAAACATTTAATCCGATATTTACTGGAAGTAATGTCTTCCACTTCATCTGGGATTTGATGTTAATTTTATATGCTATTCTTCTTCTATTTGTAATATTAAATCCTTAATACGAAGTTAGTTGAATATACTCTACAATAATTATCGAATGGCCAAACTCGAATGATGCATAATTTCGAGTTTAGCGATGCAAAGATTTCAATTAATGATTTGCAATTTAGAAATTTGGAGCGTAAAGAATATAAGAATAAAATTAACTTATATTACAAAACATATAGCTACAATAAATACACATTCTTGTAATGGCAAACTTTGTAACTGTTAATGTATTTAATTAACTGTGTAACCGTAATTTTTTTTACTTATGCTAGTTAATTGCCACTTTTTGTTGTTGTAAAATTTAATAGTATAAATTTTTATTACACAGAACTTCAGCATTTGTAGGAATGTCCTGATTATCTTACAAATAAAACTTTACTGCAATTAAATTAAAAAATTAATGAATGAACAAGAAAACGTAAAGTATATAATGAAATACTTTCAAACGCCATTTGCCCACTATCTTCATTATGCTTCCAGCATTGTCTACATCTTTTGTTACAAATGATTATCTACATATGATATGTAATAATACGGTTTAATGATCATTTAATAAAATCGCTTAAAATATAATCAGGGATTGTTCTTTGTGTTGATCGAAGTTTTTAATGTAGAAACACGGTGGCAATATTTAATCACCAGGTTATTCACTCTTTTAACATCATTAACGGAATTGGTTCAAGTAGTTCTTTCAATGTGCTCTTTCAAGTTTACCATTTGTAAACACAACTGAAAGTGTAATTAAGTAATAACAAATGAATGATTTGAGAAGCTTACCGTATTGTATTACGACAAACCAAGAATGCAATGAAGTGGTAATATATTAATTAAAATAAATTAATAAATATATTATGCAGATGAAATTAGGAAATTTCCAAATATAAGCATCTATACGATGCTAAGCATTTCCTTCACTTGACAGGCCCTTAAAAGCTAACAATTTTCTTTATTAGGTCCTTCCAAGGTCTTCATGAACTGTTATATGTTCAAAACATGACTCTTAGAGATTAACAAGGATGTAATTGACAATTTCTCTTCTACTGAATGGGTTGCAACATTGAAATGTACCTCACAGTGTGAATATGCCCACTATTATCTCTAGGTTATTTCAAGTTGCTCTTGAAATTTAAGAGGTTAGAACTTCCAATTTCATTAGATAATCTTCTTGAATGAAACTAATCTGAGCTCTAGGTTAGGAAGAGACTTAAAGTGAATTAAGTCGATCTGACGTAGAGAAATAAGCTCGGCCGAAATCAGGAGTTTCAGATTCTCACATTTTGAAATGTTTTTCCTTGCGGTTAGAATGCATCAAATGGTTAGTTTCTTTTCGAAATTAAAGTAGGGAATGACTCTAATTAAACAAGATGATCAACTCACAATTTTTTTTGTAACTAACAAAATTAATAGGTATAAATAGAAGTGCAATTGGTTAATGATTTACAGTTAAATGTCAGTTTGATCAAAGAAAACAAGCCTTGAAGGCATTTCATAACTTGATTTTCAAAAGTAAAGTATGGATGTTTTTAAAATTAAGCTTGGAATATTTTTAAAGGTTTGTTCAAAATAAATTAAAATTCAATGATAAAATAACAAATAAAACGCACAGTAGTGGGTTTCAGTGTGTATGTTTGTTAGTCATGTGAAACGCTCATTATTGTTATTTTTAAAATTAATAACGAGATTGTTATGAAAACTATCGCAAAAAAAATGGATAATAACTGAAAATATTAGAGGCAGGCTATTTCTATTACTTAAGAAATGGTTACGAAATATAATTAGATATGAATACAGAATACTGCCATAATGCTGAGTAAATGCAAAAATTAAGCTATATAAGAATCCTAGAGTGTATAATAAATTTTATTAAAAATTTAACACAGAAGAATTTTCATGTTAAAAAATTGATTCTGTAAATATTTTGATATTCTGATATTTACAAAAAGTAAATGAGAAGCTCACGAAATTTACAATTTAAAGAAATGAAAATATTGGTAGGGGAGACCGGGGTTAGTTGGCATAAGGGCCAGTTGGCACACAGCTTCTATTTCCTGTCACCGTGTAGCTAGAGCGCTGACATCTTGGTAGTGGGAAGTGTATGTAAAGGTGCACCATCCACTGTGACTTTAGTTTGCTTGGTAGTATCACGAAGGCAGGAACCCTGTTTCATCATTTTTCTTACTGATGAGTAAATTTTTTCATCGTAAATTTTTTTGTTCTGGAGAACATGTAGACCGAATTGAGGTGCTGCTGATGGCGGTTTTCGAAAGAGTGGATAACTGTGGTTGCACGCAGGTATCATAATCTTTTGTTTCTGATGTTTGGGATTGTGTGGTATCCATCTTATTTTGGAAATCCCTGTGGGGCTAGTTGGCATATTTAGGTAGGGGTCTGTTGGCAAAGCTATGACAAATAGTAAAAAAGGGGAAAAACTGGAGATGGCCAGACGAGGAAGACTCAATTTGGTACAACCAAACTAAACTTCTGCGAAAATTGAACCCACCTGTTCAAATAAGCGAGCGCCCTACTCCTACATTTGTGTTTGATATCAAACAATAACTATAGGTAGCTAAGAATTCATTGTTTGTTCATACATTTAATTTAATTTATCATACAGTTGTTTTTTGTTCAAGTATTATTAAAATAAAATTTTTGATAAAATAAAATGTTTTTTTTCGAAAAACTGTGTTCTGTTCAAGTATCTCTATCCATATTACGTTATGCCAACTCACCCCTAGGGGTACGCCAACTAACCGCGCACCGGGGGTTAGTTGGCATAGTTGGAAGCTTTTAGGAAAAGTGTTTTTAGGGTTACCTAAACACGGATTTAATTAATGGGTCCTACATAATTTTGTAATCAAAAAGTTAAGCTATCCGCCGCATTCCCCAGAATCCCTCTAAGTATTGCACAAAAAAATAGAAAAATCAAAAACCAAAATCTATGCCAACTAGCCCCGATCTCTCCTACCAAAAAATAATTTCTATCAGTTAATAAACATATTTTTACAATTCTTGTTGTATATCAAGACAGGTAATATCATTAATCATTAGGTTGGTATCAAAACAGATAGTACCATTAATCAATGTTCTACATTGTTTTCTTTTCGGTACGCAGTAAAAAGTTTCATTAATATTTTATTGATATGTAGACATGATGAATAATCTAAGAATTGTAATGAAGATTTGCTATTTACTTATGATTTTTAGGAATTATAAAGGAATCTAAGAAAATTGCTGTTCAAGTGTTAAATTTAAAAATTATCATTTCCGTTTGTAAATTTACTTACAAAGAGTTTTCGAAATAAGAATATAATTAATTTCATTCATCTTTTTGCTTAGCTTAGTTATTTTCTAGATGGCATTGAGTGCTAACAGTTGCATATTTTAATGAACACTATGAAATAAGTACATAGATCTAGGAAATTAATTCAACTTTACATTCCAAATCTCAATGAGAATAATCAATTAATCCATACTTATTTAAAAAGTATAGATTGGAACTAATAAGGTAGAGTACCCTGGAAGACCGAGCTTTGCTCGTTAAAATAAAGTAAAACGAAAATGAAGTAAGAACAATCACCTGGTTATTTAATCCTTTTCGGAGGAAAGTTTTAAAAATAAAAGTTTACAGATAAAAATAAAATTATTATTTTATTACATGTAAAAACTCGCAGAACATGAATTTATTAAGAATTAAATAAAACGAAAACAAAGTATGAACACTGTAGACAATTACATAGAACCCAGGTCCCAGGTCAATCATTTTCCCCCTAAATGAGTTTTACCCGCAGTTTTCCCCGAATCTAGCTAAATCGTTTCTCGCACCCATATCAAAATTCTTAGGCCCGTTTTTAAGAAAAACTCTCCAAGAATTGCTCACTTTTTAGTATTTGATTTGATTTGAATCTACTGCCAAACTTTACTTGATAAATGTTCTTACTCTCTTAATCTTTAACACAAAAATAATCGCTTAATATACACTCATGGACAAAAAAATTAGCGCACCAAGAAGGAGTCGTCAAAATGAAACGAAAATTTACATACGTAACGACTACTTTGATATAAGTAAATGATTAGAAAATCAAAGAAAAAGGATAATTTATTTCAGAGAAAAAGGCAAAAGAACGGAGGAGTTAATACTCCGTTGGACCCCCTCTAGCGCGAATGCACGATGCGATACGATCGGGCATTGAGTCATACAAGTTCTGTATGATGTCTTGAGACATTTCGTTCCATATTTGCTGTAACCTTGCCTCTAGTTCGTTCAAACTCGTGGGATGCCCAACTCGTCGTCCCAAATGATCCCAGATACGCTCGATTGGAGACAAATCTGGGGATCGGACAGGCCAAGGTAGGGTAGTAATAGTGCGGAGACAGTCTTGTGACACCCTTGCCGTATGAGGCCGAGCATTGTCTTGTTGAAAAATGGCTCCTGGGAGCCGTTGCGTAAGTGGCAACACATGTGGTTGCAGGATTTCATGAACATACCGCTGGGCTGTCATGGTGCCACGGAACAATACTAGGGGTGACCGTGTATTGTAGGCAATGGCACCCCATACCATCACACCAGTTGTGGGAGCGGTGTGTCGCTGTACAGCAAAGGCAGTATTGAAGCGTTCACCAAGGGCTCTCCACACACGAACACGATTGTCATCACTGCCGCGATTGAATCTGGATTCGTCGCTAAATACGACCTGGTTCCATTCCGCTGCAGTCCAGTTTCCTCGTGCGCGGCAAAACTCCAAACGGAGGCGTCGATGGGTGGGCGTCAAGGGCAGCACACGTAATGGGCGCCGCGAAACCAACTGTCCTTCAGCCAGGCGCCTTCGTATGGTTCGAGAAGACACAGCGGCCCCTAGTGAAGGTGCTACCTGTGCCTGGATGGCGGCCGATGAAGCAGTTGGCTGTACTCGTGCATTTCTGACTATGTGGCGGTCTTCTCGACGACTGGTCTGTCGAGGGCGTCCTGAGCCTGGTCTTCGTGTACATGACATCTCTCGGGTCCACTGGTCCCAAAACCTCCTCACAACACAATCAGAGCGGCCTAATTGACGAGCTACTCGCCTAGCTGACCACCCAGCTTCCATCATCCCGACGATTCTCCCTCTCAAACTGCGACAACTGCGTATACTGTCTTCGAACACGGCGTAATGGCATGTCTACCTCAGCTCTTCCTTTGTAAATGATTCAGCACACTCAAACAAGCTTTGGTTACCTGTTTTTTACTCCACAGAGTACGACGTTCAACGCCCTCTACCGGCTATACGTAATGCGCAATCACGCTGCATTTCTAATCATTTGCATATCTCCCCGACATGTACCTTCATTGCAAGTTTCGTTACGATCCCGCAATTATTTCTTGGTGCGCTAATTTTTTTGTCCATGAGTATATATAAAGATCACAATTAAACAAAAGATATTTGTCCTTAATTTTTTCAAATTTTAGAATAAAACTGAAATAATATGTCCATTTCATTATTTTATTATTATTATTTATTATGATTGGCAAAATTTACTTAGCTTTCATTAATTTTAATATTTTTAGAAATAGTCAACTTTTTAACAGGAACAAAAGAGTTAAAGAATAAATTTGCAGATATATTAATTATGAAACCCGTAATAAATACATTTGACAATAATTTGAAACCAATTTCCAGTTAGTAAGTTTCCAGGTATCATAATAAATCTAGTTTATGAAACCACTAGTATAACATTCCTTTTTTTCAGTGATTATTTTAGTAAACTATGCATTATATATTAGAATTACAGAAAAAGATTACTTAATACTTTATTAGAGAAAGTCTTAAGAATAATTGAGCATTCCAGTAGTAAGTTCAAGTATAAATTTTGACTCTAAAGAATTTAGTTTTCTCTTTTAGTTATGTTTAATGTCTCCTTAATTGTCGCCTTTATTTTTTATAAATAGCATTGCTCTACATATTGGTGCAGCTCTAAAGCTATGCGAACACCATCCGATTGCGCACCAACTTAGTCGGCCAACTTCGAGTTGGTCCGATTTTGTCAGCCGCGAACACCATCCAACTCGCAAATGAAGTTGGCCGCGATAGCAGCAATCCCATAATTCAATGCATTTACCCCAGCAGCTGTGGAAAATCCGAAAAAACGAGGTTTTGTAATCTCTCTTATAAATTCTGCCGCATACAATTACAGCATTTCAGTATAAACTTCATTTATGCATGAAAGAAACTCGCAATACTCTGATATTCATTGTGTACTCGCTTGTCTTCGCTTCGAAGCGGTGATAATCACTTACGGACGCCATTTCTTTCCATGGGCGTGATGTCATGACATACGTGTTCCAACGCTGCCCTGTGATTGGTAATTTCTGCACCACCAACTCGAGTCGACCGACTAAAATCGCTGCTAAGTCGCTGAAAAACGTGCTCAAAGTCGGCTCTAGCAACTCGAAAACTGAAAGTTGGCCGACTAAGTTGGTGCGAAATCGGATGGTGTTCGCGGGACTTAAGATTTATTACATAAAGCTTACGAATATTAAAACTGTGTGGTATATTCTATCGGCTGACTTTAATAGTAGCTACCACAAAATCATTATTTCGTAATGCAGAGTGTTAGTGGAATTCGAAATACCAAATAATTATGAAGACTGTTTGACTTTATTTTAAATCTAGACACAGATATATTACAAAAAACTTTAATGAATACAGACTTCAAATCTTGGCAGCTTAACTCTTCTTTAGGGCTCAGAATTCGCTAATCATCAGTTAAATGGATATTACCTACATCTTCTGATCTGTCTGCTTTGATTCACTATCCTTCTTTAGTAAAATATTCCTGTAGTATTTATATCACCTACTGGTTTGGCGTGACTGGGTATCAGTTATCCACATACGTTCCCAATTTAATAATTATACGGATTTCGGAAACTATATAACACAGTTCAGTTCAGTTATTTTAGGACAATTACTATATTAAGATGCATAGTAATCTTCTTTCTTTGTATCCTGTCAGTTTTATTTCGGTAACACTTATTACAAATAGAATAAGAATGGTATATAAAATTACTTTGACAAGTATACTATTAAGCATCTTCCACTACACCAGAAATAAATGTTAAACACTACATTTCTGGTGTAGTGGAAGATGCTTAATAGTATACTTTACAGAAAAGGTTTGAAGAAGAAATATGGGATGTTTATTTACTTTGACAAGTGCTACCGAAATAAAACTGTCAGGATAAATCCGTAGAATATATTTAATTGATTAAAGCAAAACCGTTTTTAATGTGTCGAGCTAAATACTTTATTTGAGAGAAAAATCAAGATATAAACATTTATGTAGGATTTATTTATGTCTAAAATGTTCCAAGAAACCTCAGTTCAACTTCATTTAAATTCTATTTTATTTTTATTTCAGTTAGAATTTTGAAAAAAATGTATTTATGCCCTTCCATTACTATTGGAAAATTTCGACAAAGATTTTGGAATATTTTGCTTCTTCCTATTTTTTTTTTGTTACAGTTTAAAATTAAAATATCAAGGAAATGCTAGTAAATACGTCAGCAGTTGCAAACGAAATTACTAGCATGTTCTTCTCATTTTAATTTTAAACTGTAACAACTAATGTGTGATATTTTCCTGATTTTAATAATAAACATTTTTTTTTACTTTGAGGGTTAATTAATAAAGCTGAATGTCTGTCACTAAATAAAATCGCAAATAACACAAACATCAACTCAATTAGCTATGAAGTTCAATTGAATTACAAATCACAACAAACCAATATTTCATTCTTTGTGTTCGCAGGATTTTGCATTTGCTTACATTAGAAAAAAATCTTTTAATGATTTGGACTTCCGACTTTTGAGTAGATTATCTGAGATCCAAGAATTGGTGTCAAATTCTCTGGTGAATGAAAGAGGAAATCGTTGTTAAATCTACTGCAAATTGACAATAACTCTTATTTGTTTTCAACTGCAAGAAATAAAAATGTATTTCCATCTCAGATTTACGGAGACAATTAATAGTTTCTGGCAATAACATTAATAAATCTTGTCTTTCTTTTATGTCACGTAAACAGTGAATTGTCAGTTAGGATGATGGAATAGGAACAAAGCAGAAATGGCCTTAAAAATTAAACAAAGATTTATAGATATAGAAGGATTAACTGCAGTTAGAAAAAAAAGTAGCAGTCATGAAAATAATTCAAAATTTACGTTTTAATCCTCAAAAACAAAGCGAGATCTGCTTATTTAGATTTTTTTAAATTTCATATTAACGTGCGTAAGTATTTTTTAATTAGTTGTAAGATTCCTAAATTTAACAAAAAGTAATTTTTGTAATACTATAATGAAATTTAATTTTACTAATTTTGGATGTAATATCTCTATTATTGAAGAAAATGTTAGAGAACATATTTTTATTTAGTAATTATATCATTACCAGAGTGTAATAATGATAATAATAAGAAATTTTTCGAATGAAAATGCGAAACCAGAAGGTTGCAAACTGTGTTCACTAACCATGGTTTATTAAAATAAAACTTATGAACCAAAAATGACCATTCCAAAATAAACAAAACATGAATCATGTTTGTTATTTTATTTACAAAGCGCGGTAAAAAAATTTAAACAGATACTATGCAAACGGTGGAATTTTGTTGGTTTTTTATGAATATCTTAATTCATATTCAAATTTAAAAAAGAAAAAAATTGGATAAAATGAAAGATGTACCGGGTGATCATAATTAGACAGGAGATGTTTGGATCGATAGGCAAAAAACTGTTGGATCGAAAAGCGCCTAATTTGGTGTCTATATACTATTGAGACCATGAGATTACGATTTCGCAATAAAAAAAAAAAATTAGTTCCGAATGTCGCCACCAGGGTGGAAACTTGCTCATCTTGTTTAACCCGCTGAATGGTGGGGTAGTCAGACGTAGGAAAGAAAACAAAAGTGTACAGTTGACAATAGCTTTTATTTTGAGTCAGTTACACATACGGTTCAATATCTAGTCCTTCTATGGATCATAGATTCTACTTAAGACTGCAGTAAATCTCCAGAAATTTGTCTCACGTGAAGCAGTATTCGGTCCTTCAATGTTGCCAAACTTTCAACGTGTCCTTGGCAAACCAATGCTCTCAAGTAACCCCACAATCAAAAATCACATGGTGTGAATTCAGGCGAACGTGCGGGCCATTCGGAATGCTCGACTAATTATGTGGTCTCGGTGGTCTCGGTGAATTAGGACTTGCTGCACTGTCAATCCTATGTGAGGGTGCGCTCCATCCTGCATAAACACAGTCGTGTCAAAACATACACGCTGTTGTGCCGGCGTGGCCGTGCGGTCTAGACGGCGGTCTGCCGTTGCGGCCAGTGTGCCGGTACCCGGGTTCGAATCCCTGAGGTGGCATGGATGTTTCTTTCTTCTTCTGTGTTTCGTCCGTTTCTGCGGCTATATTGTGAGCTGCCTCCTGTCGCATACCCTAGGCAACGATTCTTCGGCCAACCGCTCACTCTCTCGCCCCTTGTTGCGGCCCTTAGTTTCAATACGAAGAGCCCGGGCATTCGCAAAAAAACAAAAAAAACCACGCTTTGAAGTTCTGAAATTTTGCAGCATCTGTAGATCTCGCACTGCAGTAACATTTTACTGATCCTATTGGTTGCAATTCTTTGAAAAGTATAGACCAATTATGAAAGAGGCGGTAAAGCCACACCACACTGTGACCTTCAGTGGATACAACGGCATCTGCTAAATAGCATGAGGGTTCTCAGTAGCCCAAATCCGACAGTTGTGTGTATTGACAATGCTGCTGAGATAAAAATCCGCCTCATCACTTCTTAGAGTGTTCCAAGGCCATGCGTTGTGCCATCCGAGCTAGGAGCAGGTGAGAGAAATACAGGCGTATTT
>JAFIDM010052333.1:1455-12540 GCA_023159025.1 Thereuonema tuberculata | reverse complement strand
GCAATAACAGGCATGACTAATGGGCTGAAGAGTTACAGGTAAGGGTTTTTGGGAGCTTCAAGTGATTTACATGCTACAGATGCAAGGTATCATTGGAAATGCCACAAATTGTTTACGAGTGACCGTAATATTAGGGCAGCCAAAAATAAAATACCTTGTTATGATTTGAGAGAGGAAGATATTGCTTTCAATGAAGTCACACAAGAAATGATTGAAAACAGTGTTCAAACATGAAACAGCGTTGAACTGCACTGTTTATATTTGAGCTTCGTCGAAAGCATTCTATCAAGAAGGACATTGGTTCAAGACTTGCAAGATTATTTCGGGAAGGAGTTGCTGGTTTTATCATCACCAGGAATTGCGAGGCTTGTTTTATTCAGAAAACATTGCACAACAACACTCATAACCACCGAAAATGACGAAGACATCATATTGGAACACGTTAAACCCTTGGCATCTGTGATAAGAAAGGAAACTCTCAATGTAGACAAATCTAACTATCACGTTAAAATCAACATCTGTTCACAGTTAGACGTGAATGTAGTCAAACATTTTTGCATCTCCTAAACCTACTCAAAATACCCGATCTGGCAGCACTTGCGATAGATAGTATTGTTGCGAGTTCCTTAAAAAAAGCCCCAGTTGAACTTCAAGTTGCGTTCTCCAACCTACTGCAGAAAAAGTGCATCATTGAAGAACTCAGCCATTTTATGATTATCACAACTTACAATGAATATTAGCGTTTCCGAGCAACTGTGGCAAAAGCTTGTAGTGCAAACTATTTACTGAGAGGTATTACAGAAGGAAAAAGCCTAGTACAAGTTGTTGGAGACAATTTTGATGCAGCAATTTGCTCTGAAAATGGATTACAACAAACTCATGCAATGGGAAGGATCCTCAATTTAAAAAAAATACTGTAAAATAAAGGTCAGGAAATAATCACAATTCCGAGAATACCTAAAAATGAAGTAACTCTTCCTCCAGAGCCTGAAGTTACAATTGCAAGGTACAAAGGGCCCAAGAAATAGCAGGATACGTAAATTTTGGAAGAGCATCTTCATATTTGCTCAAAAATTAACAGTCAAAAGCGGAATTCCAAATTCCAAGAACACCTCCTTTCGTCCCATGCAAGCAGAAAAAGCGGAAAGGATCTATGCCTAACAAATTACCTTTCCTTTAGTTTCTCTGGCATTTAGTATTCTCCCATTGAAAGTATTAGGTTTAGCAGTGTGCGAAAAGATTTCAGTTATGAACGCACAAAACAAAGACTTGAAGTTTCTAAAATTGGTTACTCATTGTGCAGATGTTCTAGAATATAATGGTTTCAATACAAAGATGAGTCGAGAATCAAGACATGAAGTGGCGAACGCTACACAAGTAATATATTTACCATTGATTGATCTGCCCCCAACTAATCATGACACTGTTTTAACATGCATGCTGGAAGATAAACGATTAACCAATGAGTGTGGACATCCATTCGTAGTATTCACAGCAGATCAAGCTATATAAAAAGTAGTTGTTGATATCATATGGAACGATCCTGAAAAGTTTTCTAACTTTGTTCCTCGCCTTGATGGGATGCATACATTGATGTCTTACATCGGGTGCGTAGGTTCACTCATGTCTGGGAGTGGGTTTGTAGAAATTCTAGAGTGTGCATTTGCTAGGGTTTTAAGAATGTTGAAAGGTAAAATATTTCCTCAGAACATGCGAGCATTCAGGCTCCTGGCAGAAGAAGTTTTGGGACCGTTTTTGGAAGAGAATGATATCTCTTTTGATCATATGATAGCAAAGTTAGAAGAAAAGTACACTCAAAACCGAACCACTCGTTTGTGGGTTTACAGTTTTATTAAACCAATCCTGCTAATGATGAATTTCGTGAGGGCAGAAAGGGAAGCAGATTGGTATCTTCACCTTTGGTGTGTAGAGGAAATGTTGCCATACTTTGCTGCTGCTGGGCATTAGAACTATTTACGATATGCTTCTGTTTATTTAATGTGCATGAAAAAGATGCCACGTAAGTGCCTAGACCATTTTTTGAAAGGGGAGCGTGTAATGAGACATAGAAGTAGCTATTGGAACAGAATAAGGTCAAATATAATGATTGAAAGCACATTTATGAGATATGCACATGGTGAACCTCTTTGACTGGTTTAATGCTGAATAGAGAAGGAGTGAAACGTTGGGCATTAAGTATGCATGTGACCAGCCATCTTGTAAGTGATCAATATGAAATGGATAAACACAAGAGTTCTGATGCTGGAGACCGGGAAAAGATAAGAAGAAAGCTAGAGTTATGTATAAAGTCTTTGAATCCAACAGAGCATCCTCAAGGATTGGTAAACATCGTATCTGGAAAAGTAGCAGCTAAAGGGGTTAATGTGGACAAAGCATATGAAATGGTACTAAAGCAGTGCAAAAATTTAAAGAAAGCCTCCGAAGGGGTTTTCATGTTAGTCTCCGGAAATTCGAACATGAATGAGAAGATGGACAGTGGTAAATGTCAAACCACAATGTAGATGGACACTACATTTCTGTATTCCAAAGTCATAGCCCTTCAAGCAAACAGAGATATAAAAATGGCTGATGTATTAAAATACGAGCTTGCTTCTGTGTTTAAAGGTAATGGAAGCATGAGAGAGCCTGTTTGCAAGTCTGTTTTAATGAACACTATGAGTATGTCGCAGTCTGTCATAACAAGTAAGCCACCTTCACTAATACTCATTGACGGTTGTGCTTTACTGTGGGTTGTGCATTGGCCTGTAGAAGGGTCTGTGTGTGATTTCATGAAAAACTTCTTGGAAAAAGTCCTTGACAAGCTAACAGATACCCATGTGTATCTGGGATTGGACAGATACCGTGACTACAGCATCGAGTGCAATAAGAGCGAGTCGTGGGAAGCAAGGAACAAGGAAGTTCATTCTTACTGAAACGATACCACTTCCTCCACAAAATGTAACGCTGTCAAATAATGAGAACAAACGGCAACTGATACAGTTTTTTATGCAACTATGTTTCTACAAATGTGTGTAATGTCCCATTCGAGAACCGTTTCGTTGTTACTGGACAAGATCTCACACCATTTCAGATACATAGAGGCAATCTGACTCAGAGAACTGATTTAAAAACAGAACACGAAGAGGCAGACATTATTACGATTCAGCAACTGATAGTTGAAGTTAAGGTAAAAGAAAATGAAATAGCCCATGTTATATGCGACGATACTGACATATTTGTCCTGCTGTTGTACTACTACCATCGACTAGGCATAAAAAAATGAACTTTCATGGTATCGCTCAAACCAGGAAGGGCATCTGTAGATATCAAGAAAACAGTTTCAAAATTAAAGAACATAATTTCAAGTATGCCAGCTGCTAATGCCCTCTCTGGCTGTCATTCTGTTGCCCCACTCCATGGGATAGGAAAGAAAAGAGTTCTAAAGTGTCTTCAGAGTGGTAAACAGCTACAAAAATTGGGTCATATTTATATTAAAACTAAATGTATTAATGTAAATTAATATATATATAAATTAAAAATATTATATATTATATTACTGTATTATTATTTATTATATTATATTTTACGTCAATCTTGCATCATAACAAAATTGTCAGTTTTATCGGCGCCATATTGGACGCCATCTTGAATTACTCAAATTGCTCAAGTCTGACAGAGTGGCATCAATCGGATCTGAAATCTACATAAAATAAGCTATCAAAAACATTTTAAGAACAAAAAAAATAAAAAATTATATATAAATTTGCCTAAATAATTACCATTTCTGTTAATTTGACTTGAAAAATAAATATAGGATTTATTTTAGGATTCATTTAGGAAAATGGTTATGTAAACGAATATCTTAAACATACACAAATCTTTAGATATAAAAATTAATAAAGAAAAATTGCTTTTCGTAATTTTTTAACGCTATCGGATTTGTAATTAGTTAATAAATATTTTAAGTAACTGTTTCTTTAAACTTTGGAAAATTAATCCTGAGAGCAAATAGTACTTCTAAGAATGCAGGTAATATTTTCTTACTAAAATGAAAGTTTCGTAGATACTGAAATTACTTAAAATATTATGCATATTGTGGGAATATTGGATAATTAAGTTCATTCAAAAAGCTAATCTTTTTTCTTTTTTTTCCGTGAGAGATACGTATTTTTATTATTTCTGTGACTCCGATTGGGGAGTTATGCATAAAACAGAAGTCATAATTCCTTGTTTAAAGGTATATTGAAAGCAGTAATGGATTATATGACACGATGTTAAATTTCAAATTTACACTAATTAACAAAAAAAAACGACTCACCTAGAAGGAGTTGTCCGATGAAGACAAACATTGGTGGAGAGGAAGATTATGTACAAAATAGAAAATGATTAAACTTTCAGAGAAATTGAATGATTTATTTCAGAGATACAGAGTTACAAAGTAATGAGCTCAATAAGGTGTTGACCTACCTCTAGCCTGAATGCAAGTGCCACACGACGTGGCATAGTGATAAAACTCCCTGATGGTTTCCTGCGGTGTTTCTTGCCAAATTTGCTCCAATTGTCGGGCTAGGTCATCCACATTCCCTGGTGGATGCAGTCGCCTTCCCATCATATCCCAGACATGCTCGATTGGAGAGAGATATGGGGATCTGGCTGACCAAGGAACTGTTTCACAAGCTGCAAGACAGGTCATAGCAACACGTGCCGAATGTGGTCTGGCATTATCTTGCTGAAAAATAAGGCCAGGGTACTGCAAAAGGAAGGGTAGCAAAACAGGTCTCATGTCGTCGACGTACCGCTGTGCTATAAGTGTGCCGCTAATGAGGACCAAATGGGTTCGGCTATAAAGGGAAATGGCACCCCAGACCAGAACTTTTGGTTGACGGCCTGTATGGCCTGCAATAGTGGAAGCAGGATCGGCTTGCTGCCCTGGACGTCTCCAGACTAGTCTGCGACGATCGTCAGGACACCGTTGGAAGCGGGATTCGTCGCTAAACACTATACGTCCCCACTCAGCATCATTCCAACCGGATCGAGCCAAGCACCACTGTAATCTGGCCCGACGGTGTGCAGACGTGAGTGGCAGGTGGCGTAGCGGTGGAGCGTAGATGTCGCTCTCTCAGCCGTCTGTGAATGGTCCTGGTGGACACTCGTGTGCGGGTCGCACGTCTGATGGTTGTTAACGATGATTCAGGCGCTGTGACAGCTGATCTCACAATCACTCTATCCTCCCGCTCTGCTGTGGCCCTAGGTCGACCACTACCTTCATGACGCTGAAATCTGCCATTGTCCACCCATTCCTGCCAGCATCTTCTAATCGCCGCATCACTTCGATCCATATGACGAGCGATTCGCCGATTTGCCCGACCTGCCTCTTTCAATCCATTGAAAAGACCTCTTTCAAACTCTGTCAGTTGCATATAATGAGCTCGAATCCTGAGGCGATGCATTTTTTCAGTCATTGAAAGGTATCCTAACTCGCAATGCAACAGAAAGTTTGATCATCAGATTGAGAATCGCTTATTATATATACCTGCTGAGTACGCTGTTCCGATGCACTGTAGCTCTCGCTATTCATTCATTGGACACCAAAGGTTAATCATTTGCATGGACGGTCTCAATGTCTTTGCATACGAAATTTCATTACAATCGGATAACTCCTTCTAGGTCGTCGTTTTTTTTGGTAATGAGTGTATATGCAATTCGAGAGTGTCACGAGAAAAGGACTCTCAATGAGCAAAAAGATAAAAAAAAAAAAAAAAAAAAAACACTCCGCTATCAGTTTGTTTTTTGATAAAAACAAACAAAAACAAAGAATGATCCAAAAAACGATGGATTAAAATTAAAACAAAGATTTAATATGGCTAATAAACGAAGAAAGGTACAACAAATTAAATAAAAAAAATCCCATTGCAATTACTAAAGTTCAGTAATGTACAGGAAAAATAAAAATTTTAGGAAAATAAAAATTATAATAAAAACAATCAATTCACTTTCTCATTATTAATCAGATTAAAATCTCGGATAGCCAGAGAAAGGTTAAAGTCACTAAAAGCAAAAGTTCGTGATCACTAGTTCATATTACTTACTCATTAATGTCGTTGATGGTTGGGATCCCAAACTACTGGAGCAAAAAAAACAATCAAAACACCGCATAAATCACTAAACTTGAACTTGTAATAAAGATGGCGCCCGATCTACGCAGAACGCTTCGGAGCTCGTTGAATACTACGGGAAATAACATCTCGGGTGGCCGGTTAAGTCGACGCCACAACCGGGGTTTGACCCACCATCCAACGGCTTTCAGCTGCTTCCTTGCATTTGCAACAGTCCGAGCCTGCGGTTCGTAGCCATGCCGTAGGTTCACACACAAATAAATTTTAGGAAATGCATCCACAAAACAAATTCACTAAGTTTGTTAAAACAGCAAATCAAGCATAACAGGTCGGTTTCGTGGCATCCAGCTATCGCACCTTTCAGCAAATAAAAGCATTCCCCAACTTTCACAAAAAATGGAAAATCGTTTTCCCTAAACCACCAACATTGCAATGTCTACACCAGTTTTCTGGCTTCTAAGGATTTCATAGGTGGACACAGGTCTCCAGGAACGTCATTAAATCTGGCGACCGCAAACCAATTTCATTAAACTTTTATTTTAAAGATTCTATTTTTTCCGGAAATTCATTCTCTACCAGTTCGTAGAGCTTCTCCATTCCGTGTATTACATTATCCGACATCTTGATTCCTTATACCGCAATATGCGAGACTCAAACGAGATTTCGCCTCGAACTCTACTAGTGAGGAATAATGAAAGAATTACTCTATTGATTATTTGCCTTGATTTTTATAAATATTTATTTTTGACTTCGTTTGCAAATGAAAAATTAGGAATGAATTCAACTATTTTAATTATTAGTTTTAAAATATCTTCAATAAATGTACTGAATACTATTCAGCTTACTTTTATGTAGATATCACAAGTTTTACAAAAATTATATAAAAATATTTTTATTCAGCATGTTATTTATTGTGACTGATAATATGGTTTTGCTGAATTAAGAGATGTTCTTGTATTAATAATGTATAATAACTAGACGGGTACCGTCGCTTCGCTCCGGAACCCTTGCATATATAGCATTAAAAAAAAAACTATTTATTTAGCAAATTATTATTGAGATCGGAGAATATACGACTTCCCAGCCCATTGTGGCCTTCTTCGCTTAACTCAGGTGTCTTGCGGGTTGGCACCATACACATGGGGTTGTCGTCAAACACTTCATAGTCAGTTTATCAGATTATTCCCTATCCCGTGGGGATTTTGAAAACTTTCAGCTTTCTAGGTCCAAGGGTTTGGGGTGGGCGTTGATGAGTCAGTGAGTAAGTCAGGACTATTCTTTTTATATTTATATTTATAAAAAACAAGTTTTCATTTTTACGTGCCATCACAAACTTCTCATAATAGGCAGCATGAAATTTTTCACATTCTTGCAAACACAAACGTCTGAATGACTGATATATCGTTCGATAGAACTTTCAAATACCAACATTTTCTCAATATAATGTTCTCATCCAACTTTTTATACTTTATATCCTTTTTTTTTGCAAAATACTGTAGTTAAATGATTATAACTTCTTTTTTCATTTTCAAACGATTTTAATAACCTAATCATTTCAAAGGATTTTCGTTCATGTCTGATTTTATTTTAATTTCCCTTGAAGTAATATTAATTCTGGGCAATAGAATTTTAAGTAATTCACTACTCAGAGAGAATATTAGAGAATCATTGTATCATTTTCTCCACACACACATAAAAGACATCCTTTTATGAGTTCATATTCATTTTATCATCAACGTATCATTTCAATGATGTTAAATATATTTTAATTTATCACGGAAAGCTTTGATTTAGGATACGCTGTAGGACAGGGGCGCCATCTATTTGTTTTTTACAAAACTACTTACCTCACCCTTACTAAACCTCAGTTTTACGTGTTTAAAACTTGTTCAAAGAACGAAAAAGTCAGGCGATTAGTTTACCTATATTTCTGCATTTTAAAGGTGTCTAATTTAAACAAATAGTTTTTATTAGTGATAGGCTTTTTGGCAATTTAAATTTTATCTTGAGGTCGAGAGATATCCTGGTTTCTCGAGTTTTCATTCAGTGGTCTTGTATGAATTAGGTTCGTCCGGGAATTTTTTCTTTTTAATAACACTGAATTTTTCCCCTTAATATTGGCATTCAATTCTGGATTATATCTTTGTCACTGGTTTAGGTAAATTGCAGTGAAAGTAAAAATGGTTTTGACGATATTCATTTCAACGATGGTTTGTTCTAAAACTAAATAGGACATCTGATACTAAGTAGAATGTTCCGGACTAGACGTGTTGTGTTTTTATCTATCTATATGCTTATTTAGCAAACAATGGAATTTGCTACATCCTAAAGGAACAAGAAAGGATTGAGAATTAATCAATAAACCTCTGTTAGTATGTTAAATGATAGATTTTTGTGTATTGGACACAAATTATTTTTATAATCTACATGCACTTGAAAACTACTTTTTCCTGGCGATGCATGATGCCAAACAAGCGTCAAATCGTGCCTTCAAAATAAAAAAAGGCATTACTGGTTCGGAGTTTATATTTTTACCTTCCTTTGAGACCAGTGACTACATCCCAAAAATGTCTGATATGTCCGGATATTTTTATTTACCTTTCAAGATGGTTGTTGAATGTCAAGAAACAGAATCGCGGATTCATCAGAGATCTCGATCTTACAAGGAACACCTTTGGATTCGAAGAAACAAATACGCACCAAAATTTAGAAGATAATCCTTTTCTGACCTCTGAATTCACTGGTGATAGTCGTTTTTCCGTAAACCTTTGCAGTTGTTCACTTGAAGTACAAGGGACACACTGAAGCTTCAAGAAACGCTCTTCAATTCTCATAAGGATAGTGTGACATCTCAGACTTCATTACCTATGGTCAGTTTTCTTTAGAACTCGGAAGTTGTACAAGTGTCCTAAGGATATGCAAATGAAAACTTTCAATAAAATGATCAAAGCAATTCGATCAAAGAAAACATGCGAATGACACCAGACTAATCCTCCAGACCAATACCATCTTTAAGGTATGGTAACTTAAACGTGGCTTTTCTCGTAACTTTACTTGGGTTGATCAGCAATCTTCGAACTATTTTTCGTTTCACTACATAAACCATCTTAAGTAATGCTATACAGCCATCTGCACGGTCTCGACTGGCGTAACACTGGGCGAGCGAAGGGTTCGAAGTTTGACGGAACAGAGACCTCTAGTGAACAACTGCAGAGGTTTACAGAAAAACGAATTTCACCAGTGAATTCAAGAGGTCAGAAACTGATTCTCCTCTGAATTTTGATCGAGTATTTGTTTGTTAGAACCCAATGATGTTTCTTGTTAGTAGTCTGATATGCCATCCTCCAGGGCCTCAACGTTGAATCGAGATCCCCTGGGTTCAGTAACGGTTCTTCGATCAATGTAGTTCCTAATCTCTTACAATGGTAAGTCCTTCACAGAAGTCCATTACAGTCTTCCCCTCATATTCTTTTCTCCTTCACTAAATATAATGACGGACATATCTAAAATCCCTTTTAACCATTCAGGATTAACTTCACTGCCTCTGCTTACTTTTCTTTGATTACCAAGCTATCGTTCTTATTTTTCGATAAGAAGACAAATTTTGATTCCGATTCTGCCTTTAAGTGTATTTTCTAGGTAAGAGATTATTATACTTTTCACTGCAAAAAAAACTATAAAATCGCGAACCCTTAGAACACTACGGGGGAGGGGAGGGGCGTCAGACTCCTAATAAGGGGACTTACACATACTGTCGGATGCATTTCCAATGCCACATTGCGAAGCAGTGCTTTCCTGCATCGCTCAGGGATGGGGTAAACTTCCATTCAAGCGTGGGGCATGCAGGGAAGCATCGGGCAGCTAATGTGAAATTGATGCCACCCACAGTACATAAGTAGTGATTTATAGTGATCTACCTTTAATTGTACATTGTTTTAATGGTTGGCTATTTTATTAATTTTTCATTTACTTTATTTTATATTTGAGTCAATAAGCATATATTCAAAAAATTAAAAAATCTTAATTCTGTTATTGAACTTTATTATATATTATATGAAGATTATATTAAGATAGTTAACATGCTGACAAATTTAAGGCAGGCCTATACTTATTTTGATACTTGCGTTACTGTAAAAATGAGTTAACATTTTTCATAAATGAAAACTGCATTGAAATCAACGTAATTACAGACGCATGCGCAGTTTCAATTAAGCGATGGAGGTTGAATGTATACTTAACATTAAATAACAATACGTTAGAAATGAACATTTAATATTGTTAAAACTTGTATTAACTCAGTTATCCAGTACAATAAAATACAGAAACAATTATATAAAATAAAATTATTGCATTTAAAATCAAACAAGTTCTAATTTCAGTAAATAGAACAGCATCTGAATGCTGTATATTCTGTAATGTGATCAGTCAATTACAATGACCTCTGAATCAGGAGCTTCATCGTCATTCATGAAATTATTCAAAGATTTCAACAATGGAGTCAGCTTAGGATTCTGGAAAGAATAGTCCTTGGTTCGACCGAACAGCAACACTCTGCAAGAAAACAAAAAAAAGGTTGAAAATTTAACACAAACTTGTGTTCGTATGGTAATAACAATGGACTGAGGTTACTCTTAACAAAAATTCACTGTTTCGAGAAGTTAATAACCCTTTCGAAAGTCATTAAACAATGAAAACAAAGTTGGCTTAATTTGTAATGTAAATAGTTTCACTTGATTCCTCTCTTATCGGAAAAAAAAAAAATATTCGGATAAGTTTCCAGAAAGTGCGTTTTTGTTTATTTCTTCAAAACGAGCATATCTCCTTAACTGTCAATCCTAGAAACAAAATTTAAAAACTATATTGTAAGAAATTTTATTCTCTACAACATTGCGTAGAACTGTTTTGTGGCTAAAATGAACCAAACAGACGTTATAAGCGAAAATCTAAAGAAAGTACCAATTTTTTTTTT
>JAFIDM010052332.1:0-12540 GCA_023159025.1 Thereuonema tuberculata | reverse complement strand
TGATCTTTCTCCTCTTACTTATGTTGTTGTTAATGTTAACATATATTTTCCTGTTTCTTAAGCCTGTTTTACATTTACCATTTCACTCGCCATAACTTGGACATTTCACTCGCCATCACCTAGACATCACAGATGTCCAGTAAATGGAGAGCGATAGAGTCTGGGCTATTTTCGAAGAAATGTCGAGACATCCGATGGCTGGACATCTGACACCAGCGCTCCTGGTGACGAATTGTAGAACTTGGAAGTCCAATCGATTTGTATCTATTTATTCGAAATTACCGATTACAAAAATGATTTTCACGATCGGAGGGCCTCTTTTCCTTATGTTTTCGTGGATGCTTTCATAAAATGTTACATTATTAATCAAAATCATTTCAGAATTTCGGTTTGAAAATTCGAATCGAGACGAGCGATCGACATCTCGAAAAGATATCGCCATTGATCGAGATTTAACGAGACTGCGTTATTTATCGAAACTGATTTATCGAAACTGAAAACAAAGAAACACAAAGCGATGAAAAAAAACATGAATATTTCCTATTTTAATTAATTAAAGACATTCTTTCACCTATCCGATGCATTGACTAAATGGTTTTTATATAAATCAATGCTATTTTTATCGTAAATAAAACGTAGGCATGATGACAATTGAGAAGTGTAAATGTTCCGTGTGATGGAAGGCGTTATGGTAAGTGTAAAACGATACACAAATCACTCGCAATCTACCCTGACATGTCCTGCGTTATGGCTTGGAAAATGGCGAGTGAAATAGTAAATGTAAAACGGCCTTTAGATAATCCTTTATTATTTGTAAAAGATCACCTCTAATTCCACTGTTATTTAATTTTTTTATTAACAATTTATGATCAATTAAATCAAATGCTTTACTTAAATCTATTGTTGTGAGGATTATAAATTTATTTTTATTTAATTTACTATTTATGTTACTGCTAAAGGTTTCTAATAATTTAGTAGTACTTTTTGATCTTTGGTATGCATATTGATTTTTATTTATTACGTTATAAGCTTTTGTGAATTCTTGTATCTTTTGTATTAAATATTTTTCAACTATTTTATTGATTGTTGACTGTATGGCTATAGGACGATAATTTTCAAGTTGAAATTTGCTATTTCCTTTGTATATAGGTATTATTTTAGATATTTTTAGTAGTTTAGGATATGTTTTTGTGTGAATAATTTGTTTTATCAATGTGGTGATAATTTTTGAAAAAACAACTTTTATTTCTTTTATTTCTTTAATGGATATTAAATCTAATCCAACTGAGCTTTTATTTTCCATTCTATATATTATATTTAGAATTTCTTGTTCCGTTGGTTCATTTACATAAATTGTGTTATTAATTGATGTATTATAATTTTCATCTATTATTTTTTCACTACAATTTGTATTATATCTATCAACTATTGATTGATAGTGTTCACAGAATTTGTCAGCTAATGTTTTTTGTTTGTTTGTACCATCCATTTTTTGAGAAAATCCATCAGCTCCTTTTTGTTTTGCTTTTCTCGATTTTTTTTGCTCGGTTTCATAAGTAATTTGTTTATTTCAAGCCAGCATTCTTTTGGGTTATTAGTTTCTTTATTAAATTTATTGTAATAATAGATGTTTTTTGCTTTTGTAATTTTTGAATTTAATTTGTTTCTGAATAGCTTGTAATTGCTGTAGTGTAGTTTATTCGATCTATTGCTTCTATATTTTTTATAAAGTTTGTCTCTTTCTTGTATTTCTTCAATTAATTCGTCTGTCATCCATTCCTTTTGAATCCTTTTTTTTCTATATATTTCTTGGAAGTTTTGGCTTTTATTCTCAGAATAGTTTATTGGCTTTATAGAGAAAGAAGTTATTGAAAATTCTTTGTTATTTTTGAGTTATTGTATTCTGTTATTATTCTTTTATATAGGGTGTTTGGATCCATAGAGTTATTCCTTTCTAAATCATCAAGCAGACTTTGCATATTGGTTTCTAGTAATTCATTATTTATTACTTTATACTTTTTCTTTTTTATGTGTGCATGTTTTCTTTGTTGCAATTTGTTATTTGTTATTTCTACTTGTAATGTGATCAAATAATGATCAGAGATTGTTTCCTTAATGATGTAACTTTGATGGTTATTATTTAGTATATTTGTAAAAATATGATCAATATTAGTAGCAGAGTCTTTAACAGTTGTTTTCCCACATCTTGTTGTACCAAAAAAAACAATTTTTAAAGCCTGTATAATCTAAGGTTTCTAAATATATTTTAACTTGTTTATTTTCCTCTATTTTAATAAATCGATATTTATATCTCCCAGTATGAGGCAGTTCTTCCAATTATATTCTTTATCTTGTAATACTTGATCTAACTCTTTTATAAAATGGTTTGTGCTAAGATTAGGGGGCCTGTATATTATAAACAAATTATATTTATTTTTCCAGTTTTCGTTTTCTATCTCAATGTTTAAACATTCGAAATTTGTAGAGTTTATGTTATTTATAGTGTAATTGATGTTCTTTTTGATAAATACAATGATACCTCCTCCTCTTCTATTATCTCTTAAGTTATAGCCACATATTCCAATTATCTACATTATACATGTTTGTTTCAATTTCTGTAATATTTACTTCAGTTAGAGCAATTATATCAAAACAGTTTAGATGGTTTTTTATTTTACATAATAAGATTTCCCAATTTTTTCTTAGTGATCTAATATTAAGATGTGCGACATTCAGACATTGTTCCCAATTTTTTTCATCTTTTTTTTCATTCCATTCATTTATATTTTCTAATATAATCGTATTTGGAAATATTAGTGTGTTTTCAATATTTTTATAAATCAATTCAAACTCTATGCTTTTGTTTGTTTGTTTGTTTGGTTTTTTTTTTTGTTTTTTTTTAGTTAATTTTTTCCAAATCTTCAATTTCTTCAATTTTTAGAATGTTTGTATTCTCTGCTTTTCTAACAAAGATAGACTCATTTTTCACCCATACGAATTTCATATTCTTTTCCTTTGTTCTAATTTTCGTTTTCCAGAGCAAGAATTTCTGTTGTTTTGTTAGGTTATCATTGATGAAGATAAGTGTTTTATCTCATTTTCAATGATCTCCTCATTTCTTATTTGTTTATTTCTCTTTTTTTCCATCCATTCTTTTTTTTTGTTTAGTTCTTTGAATTTAATGATTATTGGTTTTATTTTGTTATGATTGAATGTCGGTATCCTACGTACCGTTTCAATGTCCTGGGGATCATGCTTAATGTTCAATCTGTTAGCAATATTCTTTATTTTCTGTAGGTCCTCATTTGCCTCTTCTTTGATGTTTAGTAATTCGACGTTCCGTTTCCTAGATTGTATTTCAGTTGTTTCAGATTTTTTTCCAGATCATTTATTCTTATGTTACTTCTTTTGACCTCTTTTTTCAATTCAAATATTTCTTTCGCCTGTTTTTTTGTTATTTTCCTCCAAATTTTGTATTCTCTGTATTGCAACATCGTACTTCTCTGAAAGAAAAGCTAAGGATTGTTTGATTTCATTAATGTCCTGTAGTAATTGATCCAGTCCATCCACTTTTTTTAATTTGTCCAGGTTTTTTAATTTTTTTTGTATCTCAGCTAGGGAGACTAGTGATTCATCTTTTTTTTCCCCTTCTGGAGAGGCAGTGTTCAAAGTGTTTGCTGATATGTGTTTTTTAGTTTCCCCCCCTTTCTGCAGAAGATGCACTTCCATTTTCTTTTGTTTTTGGCCGTCATACCTCTATATGTAGATTCTGCTAACAAGGGAACCTCTCCAACCTTATAATCGCCGATTTTAATGAAACTTTTCAGAATGAATCATTAGATTGTGTTTATAAAATGAAATAAATCTAGATGCCCAATCGACCTCGAAGGACCACTTTTTTTTGATAATAAGTATTATTTTTCTTTATTTCTTTATTTTAATAAGTATCATATTTTCTTCTTTTTCCTAATAGTAAGTTTTTTTTTATTTCTTTTCTATATCTTAGCATAAAGATAAAGGGAAAAAAATAGTCTTATGGGATTAATTTAGTAAAAAAAGAAATATAATCACATAAGACTATTTTTTTCCCTTTATCTTTATGTTAAGATAAAGAAAAGAAATAAAAAAGAACTTACTATTAGGAAAAAGAAGAAAATATAAGAAAAATAATACTTATTAAAATAATAAAATCTTCCGACCGATTTGTGACTGGAAGTTATAAGCTCTCAATGATATGCACTGGACTACAAATAGAACCTTCTACGCACCTCTCATTTTTAAGCTATTAAAAAAAATTAATGCCAAATCAGAGGAGGAGACTGTTTAATAAAGGACCCAATGCACAAAATATTTTATTGAAGTAAATCATCCGTACTTTTAATTCATAAAAATGCATTGAAATTCGTTGATTCAACGGCCGCTGTGTTTTTAACGCCGATGAAATTGACAGTTGTAAATGAAATTGATTTATCAATATATTATACATCATAACCAACTAATGTAGAAGGTTTTCTCTTATATCTGATCCTTTCTAATTTACGTTTAAGAATCTTTCCGAATTTGAAAACTTTAAATTTAAAACAAAATAAAGACTTTGAATAAGTTTATATCACGAGTCAACAACAGATGGCGCCACTTAACTTAGCTATTAGAATGTATAGGAAACTAATAGATATAGACGTTAGCAACAAATCATTAGCACCATCTGGTGGCTCAGAGGTAAAACGACCTATATTCGCACATTTTTGGCCAAAAAAAAGTGGTCCTTCGAGGTCGATTGGGCATCTAAGATTTATTTCATTTTATAAACACAATCTAATGATTCATTCTGCAAAGTTTCATTAAAATCGGCGATTATAGGGTTGGAGAGGTTCCCTTGTAAGGAGCAGTTATGATGGAATTCATTTTTACATGTAAAACATATGACTTCCTGATCTGTCATTTCTATTGAGCATGAGGCACAGCAGCTTTCAGACATTTTTTTTTTCTTTTTCAGAGAAAGAGAATAAAATTAGTATAATACTTACAGTTTTTCCTTTTTTTTTCCGTTTGTACTACTTTTTTTTTCCTAGTAAGCCGAAGGTTACTTATAATAATAATAATAATAATAATAATTTGGAATAATCCATTGGAATTCAAGAACTCGAAAGAATAATCAGACGCCAACTCACTTCACATAGAAAGCATCACCTATTAGCGTGCACTGAGAGACATACACTTCCAAGAGCAGACGGTGGTCGTGGACTAATAGACATCACACAGGTACATCAGAATCAAACATTAAATCTTTCACAGTATTTTTATAGACATAAATAGAATATTTGGTAGTTTTTTACGAAATCTCACCTGTGGAATTAGGAATAATTTCAAATTTTTTTGGAAAGAAAATGATTTGTTAATGCATATTAGGAATAAAAGTGATGGAAAACCCCGGTTTTTTTTGGGTAGTTATTAAGAAAATTCGAGATTTTCTTGGAACTCTTTCACAGGCGGCGGATGTGCACATTTTCAAGGCAAAAGCTTGTAGCGCCTTTCAGCAAAAATTTCCAAATGCTTGTAGCGCCATTCTAGCAAAAGTTTCGACCGCCATGTTCATTATCTTATACGTGTGTTCCGCAAAAGAGTCCCGCTTTAAATTTAAATTTTCTTAAAATTTACCAAAAAAAACAGAGGTTTTCCATCACTTTTATTTCTACGATGTATTAACGAATCGTTTTCGTCCAAAAACAATTCAATTAGACCTAATTCCACAGGTGAATATTTAAAAAATTACGAGTACACATTTAAAAATTGAGTAGTATTTACAAGTTAAAAAACGTGAAATGATAAAAAATACCTAACAAACAGGATGGTTTCAACCCCCTAAGCGGTGGGTTATCTTTCGCTAATGTGAAAGGGGTAAAGTATTACTTATATATGTATCAGAGGTTGACAATGTGGTTGACTTAACTGATGGAATGGTTAAAATAAAGAGAAAGTCCATTAAAGGAAAAGAAAAAATCAGGGGAGGGAAAGGGGAAGATTCCATTGGGTTATTGCAGGTAGATTATAACTTAAAAATTAAACATAAATGTTGAGAGAGGCATATATATGAAAATTGGAAAATATAAAAATTAAAATAATATAAATTAAATAAAAAGGGGGGGGGGGAGAATTAATACAAAAAATAATAAATAATGAATGATAAATAATAAACATGAATGATAAAAATTGGGAAATGAGTTGTAGATTTATTCATAATTCGAGAATTTGTTTTTTATTATTAGTGATTTTTTTAGTTTTGTCGTTTAGGAAATTCAAATTGATAAACTATCCTCCAACCTCTGGCTCACTGAATCGGATCTCCATTCAGAAACAGAAGCATTCATTCTAGTCACACAAACCAAGTAATTAACACCCCAAACCTCCGAAAACACATAATAAGGATGCCACATTAATATCAAACAATTGTCCGTAATGCCACGATGCCCCTGAAATAACTCAGCGTATTGTCTCATCATTCAAAGTCTTGGCCCAAAATGACTACAAATGGCGACATGATCAAGTCTGCAAAATTCTCCAATGACAACTCAGTGTCATGCGTAATTTCATCAACGTACAACCTCCGCCATATTACAAATACAACGTGAAACTTTATTAGAAAATAACAACTATGAATTATATTGGGACAGATCTATTCTCACTGACAAGACAATTGCACGTAATAGCCCAGATTCATCGTAGACCACAGAACGTCATATGACCTTTGTCTTGAGAAAGAGATGAGAGATCATATTAAAACCGGCAGTCAAAAACTGAGCAACAACTTATAATAATAATAATAATAATAATAAAGGGTCGAACCATCTATGATGAGAACACGTTCTAGTATAGATCATGCTGCGTTGGGTGTGGCGCAGGATAAAGTCACCTGCGTTCGGGGGTTAGGCAGAGGCCTCCGTTCGAAAAATATACTACAGTCTCCCGCAGGTGGTGGTGGAGAAAGTGGCACCCCATCCTGTAGTATGGCTACCACAATGCCTGGACAACACCATCCACCCCGAACAGTCGGAAGTGTTTCGTCTGTGTCAGAGCAGGCGATCTCCAAGACTGGGAAACCACGCCAGCGCATCCGATGGCCATCGCGGATGAACCAGGATGTTATGCGCGACTTCTACACCGTTACTAAATTAGGGACTCAACTCACCGGATATAGACAGGCACTACACCACGCATTCACCACACGTTATCCATCGTTAGGGCTTAGCGAACAGCGGGTAGTGGATCAGCAACGTTGCATAGTAGTAAACAATCTTATTCTCCCATGCATACTTGCACAAATTAGGGAAGGAGACGCTGAATCCAACCACAGGACACCACAACACACCACACCAGAAGACACCATTATGGAAAACACACAAGCAATCTCTACCCCTCAGTCCACATGCCCCAACAATACAACTAACGACTAGTAGCACATGATAATTTCTACATCGCACTAGCACAATATTCTCAACACTCTCAAAGCACAACTCAATGCCAGAAATAAAATTAAACCCATCAACACTTTTGCCGTCCCCACACTAACATATTCGTTCGGCATAATTCCATGGACGAATACTGAACTCGAAGCATTACAACGCACAACACGCACTACATTCACGAAACACAATAAGCACCATCCCAAGTCCGCTACGGAAAGGATATGACTTCTCCGCAAGGAGGGAGGCCGAGGACTCATCAATCTCATCACCCTACACGAAAAACAAGTACACACACTTAGGGAACACTTCCACCAAAGGGCACAACACTCCTCACTCCACTCAGCCATTGTCAAGGCTGACACACACCTCACACCCCTGGATCTCGTAAACCATTCTCTAACCTTTAGCACCCCCGACACTCATATACAGCAGCTGCGTGAATCAGGGACTTGTAAGGAACTCCATGGCAGACATCACCATGAACTCAGCCAGCCTCTTGTCGACATAGAAGCTTCGAACAGATGGTTGACGAGTGGTGAGCTGTTTGGTGAGACCGAAGGGTTCATGATCGCGATACAGGATCGAGTCATCCCCACACGCAACTAGAAGAAATACATCCTACACGACGCTAACACGCATGACGACAGATGCAGTAAATGCCACACTACGCATGAGACGTTCGACCACATAATATCAGGCTGTCCCCTTCTCTCCCAAACAGACTACCTCCACCGGCACAATCAGGTAGCGTCATTATTCATCAACAGCTAGCACACGAACATTCACTTATTAAGAAAACTGTCCCGTACTGCAAGGACATACCACAAAGCATATTAGAGTCATCCTCACATAAGCTGTACTGGGAACGCATTATGAAAAAAAAAGAGGTGTCAAATACATGAATGTACAGTATATAATCGTTGCAATTGTATTTTCACAGTTTTACATTTAGATTTATTGTTAGATTTATTGTTTCTAAAATACTACAGTTTTAAATTATAACAATTAAAAAAACGAACGAAAACTAATTATAGTACTAGGGATTCTTTCACAGGATTTAGGCATAGGAAATTTAGGCTTTTAACTAGGACCTGTTGCTTAGATCATGTGATAGGAATTTTACATAATATAAACTTATATAAAAGTGCTCACAAGTCCACGCTTTCATTATGAAACCCAAAATCAAAAGTCAAAATCAAAAGTCTATAATTTTTGTAGATAGTCCCTGTATTAATGAACTTAATACTCTGTAACAACAATACTACTACATACTATCGTAGATAATCCCAGGATTTTATTATTCCTCCCTCCTCCATTACAAGATCATCACAAATGTTTTCAAATCATCGCTATTCAATTATTCTTTTATTTGCTTCTACATATTACACAGTACTCTCCGTTCATCCTATTATCTTTAAAAAGAAATGCCAATGATTTCAAAACAGAAATCATGCTTTCTCGATGCGTAAGATTGCAGTTATTGTTGTAGTTCTAGATTATTGTACTGCAATCGTACAGCAGATGCTGATATCAGTAGCTGATTAGGCTTTATTCTTTATTGACAATAGATAGGATTCCACTATTTTTATAATTGAAGATAGCTTTTCCGATCATGTTTACCTTTGTTAGACACATGTGTCTCCAATCTGACACAAATTAGTAGTTTTTCTGCTGACTTTTGTTCAAAATGGACCAATATATAATGAGACAAGAACCTAGAAAATAACTGTCAAAAATGTTGCTATTAGAGAAAAGCAGGGTAGTTCAAAAACTAAATACAGTAAAACCCCGATTATCCGAATTTCCGCTTTATCCGAAATATCAAATATTTTTAGGATTTTTTTATTTTGTGTTCTACATTTTCCATTTTTAAAACTACCGAAAAAAATTCTGAACCTAATCTCACCAATCAACGAAGAGGAAATACGTGACTGGATAAACGCTGACGAACCACAACACATTACTGATGAAATGATCGTCAATATCGTCAATAAGAAAAATGAATCTAGCGATGATGATGAAGATAGTGACGATGAAAATCGACATATGAAAATCTCCCTTACATATGGACTAAAAGCTATCGAAAGTGCTATTGATATATAGAACAACAAGAAGAAGCGACACCAGCATTAATGTTATCCTTAAAAAAAATGGCGAAACATTGCTGAACGAAAACGTAAAAGTAACGTAAAACAAAAAACAGTTAAGGCCTTTTTTAAGTAAAAGAACTCTTTAACTATCGTAACAATGTGAATTGTATGGGGTGTATCTGTATAACTTTTGTATTTGATATAATATACATTTATATCTACACGATTTATTTTATTTACAATTTTCGCTTTAACCGAGTTTTTCGGTTATCCGAGTTAGTCTTGGTCCACATTAACTCGGATAATCGCGACTCTACTGTATATTACCATCGTTTCGTTCATTAATGACTTTATAATATTGTTGTAGGTGTTCGTCTCCTTGATGGTCCTGTTCATTTCGTTTGTCGATGGAGATTCACTTTCAATTACTGTTATTACATCTTTTGAGATCATTTTGGACATATACATTTGCATCTACTCTTCGTCTATTACTTTGTGCAGTGTCTCTTTCTTAACCTTTCTGTCTTTATTCATTCTATTAATATGGCTATTTGTTTGAAGCCTATTTATTTGAGTCTCCAGATTAACTTTTGATGTGGAAAACTAGATCGACATCATTTTATAAAGAATTCAGCCCATTTAAATTCTAATCCTACAATTATTAGCTATAAAGCAGTTTCAAAAATCCTCCTTAATATTCTCCTTTCGAAAATAGGCGATTGTTTCCATATATCTGATGTCCAAGTTCATACAAGAAAGGATTAATCAGAGTTTTGTATATGGTTGACTTTGATAAATGGTCTGACTCTTTCAAAGAAGTATAAATGCAAAGTATGCACGATTAGTATTGTTCACTTTTCTTTCTATTTCCATGCTGAGCTCATTTTTGTTGACCACAGCTAATTGAATTCTATCAAATTGTAAAACACTATTACTACAGGATGGGTTTAGGGAACTTCTAGATATTGTTGTAAACTAGATTTTCTGTTCATTAATTTCCAGTCCTTTTATTTGTTTTATCAAAGGAAAGAAAATTCGGGGAACATTTAACTTTAAGATTAGAACTTTCGAATGGGTTTTCGAATGTTACTATATAAACTGCAATTTGTTAATACAGTAAATTTTAAATTCTATAAAAATGCTTTTTAAGACAAACAGCTATTTCATTTCTTATAATACTTAGTTATACAAAACTTAAATAATTAAAACTAATTAGCAGTCTTTGATGAATTATTTCCCAAAATCAATGCCGAATAAAAATCTCAAACCATTGCATATGAGGTCTCCAAACGAAATCTCATGTCCTTTCATTCAATTTCAAAAATATCAAAATCATAATTGACAATACAAAAATAAATTACTTCACTAATCATTTGCTGAAATTTGTTTTTCAAAAAGAAAATCATCTCGCTGGTGGTGATGTCCAAGAGCCTTCATTACTGAACATTATTATAGAAAACTACATGGCCTTCTTTAGAGAAATAGTCACTATTGCGATTACGATAAAACGTATATCCGTGTATCTTTTTGGAGTAGATTGCAACCTTTGAGGATAGAACTGAAAAGCTCAGCCGACTGTTTAAACAAATTTAAATCCCGTATAAGATCATTAAGATCTTCTTGAGATAAAAAGTGAGGTTCTGATGAAGTACTTGCTTCAAATGCAGCGTCACTTCCCTCCTTTCTTTCGTCTTCAGTATGAGCTGGGTCGTAGTCGGAGTTATCACGTAAGGTCATGAAATCTGGACACTTTGGTACAGAATACTCTTACTATGTGGCACAGGTCTCATTGCAGATGCCAAATTGGGATACTTAACTATATATTTTGTTTTAAACGTAATTCCTTTAATGTTAGTTAAGCAGAAATAACGTCGGTTGAATGGTCCTTCTGTTTTCTCCAAATCATAGGGATTGAAAACGGTATATTTTCCGTCCAGTGAGAAGCCTAACCATGATACACAGCATACATTTGGGGCCCAGTCTTTATCGAAATCATCAGCTTTACACCCAAAATAAAGCTCATAATATTTTTTCACCAATGGTGTGAAAATTCGCCTCTTAGATTTGAAAGTCAGTTCTCTTCAAATATAGCAGAAATTGTTTGGTTGATTTAAATGCTTTCTTGGCATATTGAAACGTTTATAAAACTCATAAAACTTACAAATAAAAACAATATACAGGAGAAAACCACTACATGTGTTGCCAGATTCACTACAATTTCAACACTAGCTACTGGCCATCTGCTCACTAAAACAATGCAATATTTAAACATGTTTCAACATGAATAAGTCTGCATGGGGCCAAATCTATATTACTAAAATCTTTTATTTCTCTGTGTGTCTGTATGTCCGGCACAATTTTCTGTGAGAATGGAAAATAGAAATAAATTTTACAACGAAACATCCACGACAGGAATCGAATCTGCAACTTTCTGATCCGAAGTCAGACGTCTTATCCAATAGGCCATAGGGACTACAACTCTCTACCTATTGTTTTTTGACTTATCTCTCCTTTCCCTCCCCCCATCAATAAGGAATGTATTCAACCTTTTTTATTAATCTCAAGATTGTTCATTTATTTCCCATCCATCAGTTTATTTGTAATTCGAAACTGACAATTAGAACGATAATTGCCGAAACGTTGCAATATTTTAAATATTCTTACTTAACCAAATCCTATGTGATATTGAAAAATATGTGGGTGTACACGCCAGATGTTGGAGTAAAGAAAACAGAGTCAAGAAAGAGAGAAGCACTCTTTTTTTGAGGTGGAATACCGAAAAAAATCACTATTTGTTACTGAAAAACCATCAATATTTGTAATTCAAACGCCACTGAAAAGTGTCAATAGGAATAAAAAAAAAGAGAGTCAAGAAAGAAAGATGCACTATTTCTATTAGGTAGAATACTGCTCAGAAGTTAGACGTCTTAGCCATTAGACCACTAGGCCTACATTCTAATCTCTGTAAAAAATAAAAATATATCATA
>JAFIDM010052331.1:0-12112 GCA_023159025.1 Thereuonema tuberculata | reverse complement strand
ATTAATGTTTCTTTACACATATGTTGAAAATTAATAATCTTTAAATCTGAAAATTTATACTCTTTAGATGGATAATAATAATCAACCACATATAAAGTCTCAAATCATTATAACATTTTAATGAAAACCAACCTAAGTTTTATGACTTCATATTTTTTTTTCTCCCTGGTTTCTTCAATCCTTCTAAGATTTCACAAATCTTAGAATTATTAGTGAAAACTCTTTTGCAAAATCAACTAAATTTTTTTAGTAGCACCGGAGCATCGGTATTAATAAATATACTTAACATTTAGAAATGGTGATTTTTAGATGAAAGAATCTGCTTTTATTTGAAAAACATTCTCAGCCAGATTATCATGAATGATATGAAATTAAGACAAATAGATAATTTTCGATTGATTTTGCCGTTTTAAAATTTGAAATAAATTAAATAAAATAATTTTCAAATACTCTTTTCTTTACAGAAAAAATGAAACCACAAAGAAAAAGAAGTTATATTTGTCATTCCAATTTACGAATAGAGGTAAATAATAGGATCATAAATAGTTAGATCAACAAGTTTTTGTTGTTGTTTATAGTTATAAATAATGTAGGCGGATGGATGAGTATTTTGTTATATATGTTATATATACTTTTTTTAAACATATAAATTTTCTTCTTCGGCAGTCGCATTAAGTGAAGTAATACTAATTATAAAAATATATCCTTTGTGGAGCTACCAATGAAGAATCGAAATTAGAAGATTCTCATGAGAACTAAAAAAAATTAGTCCAAACTTTTCCTTTGCATTTTGATTCACTATTGTTTGATAGAACTGTTTTCCAATCAGGTTTTTGGCAGGTTAACTAAATTCTTTTATCTTCACATTTTTTTGCTTCGAAAAGTATATTACGTATTTTCAGTACATTTACATATACTAATGTATTTTCTTTACTTATACTAATGTACTTGTAAAATACTTGCAAGATTTAAACTTATAGATAAATTTATTGATTTGAAAAAATGGGATATTGGAAAGAATAATCTAGAAACAAAACAAACATCATATGAAACAAATTGATTCAATCTTTTGTCTCATATGTATATTCTTTGAATATGTTTTTTCTAGTTTCTTCTAAAGCAAAAACAAGAACAGTAAACTCAAATAACGTATCCCTTTGTATGAGCATTTAATCAACATATGAAATTTAATATTATTATAACTCAAAATAATTAAATCATAAAATTTTTACAAATTAGAAAACAAAATACTTGCTTTCAGTTAAACTAAAGTTAAACAAAGGAGACAGAAAATACTTAAAATTTTGGCAATAACTATCGTATTCCTATTTTTCTTCATATAATAGCATAATTATTTCATTACAAAATCAAAACAGAACTAAATAAAAGAACGTTTATACATTTCTTTTTAAAATTTCATTTTATTATTTTGCTTTGGGTGTTTTTCAAAATTTAAGTAACATGAAAAAAAAAAAAAACCCTACATTATTTTCAAATGAAATTTTCTGTTGGTAGAGAACGATACGATTTTTTTTTCTTTTTAAAAACTAAATTATATTAAATTTAAATAACTACATAATTAATTAGAGATGAACCAAACTTTAATTATATCAAACGAAATGCCAATGAATGGATTAAATACAAGGAATAACTGACCACATTTTCAATCCATTTTTTAGTTCTTAATCGTTTTCTGCATCGAAAGTTGTCGTCTTTTCGTATTTTTTTAGGGCAGGGAACTACTTGGAGCAATGAATTTTAATTAGAATTATTCACTTTTACTAAGGCTTACCATATATTTTTGGGTCCAACCCAGGACATATTTTTGAAATTACTTAAAAGTCTTAACAGTTTCCTGCAATATTAAACTTTATTTAATCACTTGTATTTTCCATTAGTCGTGACTTTTTTCAGAAAAGGTTTGTTTTGTTTTAATTACATCATACAATTCACAACAAGAAAGTTCTGACTTAATTTTAGCAATTAGCAGATGTTTAACAGTAGATACTGAAAGTCTACTCCAATTGGAGCAGATGTTGCAGGCAAAGACATCGCAAACTCAACAATTTTAGAAATTTTGCAACATACAATAACCACAACCTACCCTTTGGTTTTGAATTACCTGATTCAACAATGTACGTTCATCAAATATGTCATCAATATTTATGGAATTTGATGAATTAAAACAAATTTATGGAATGTTTTATAATGTCAGTAACAAATTGTGCGCTCTCTTCTAAATGAGACCAGGCAATCTGAGTTCGTAAATTTATCCACTGAAATTTACTAACTTTATCAAAACTGATTCTCCACAACTCTAAGTATTGGATACTAGAATAAAAATTATCTATGCTTGAGAAGAATTTTTGTACCTGAACATTATTGTTCTCTTTTAGAGTAAATAGCAATTCTTTTGCAGAAGATGGTATAAATTTGTAGGTTTTTCTTTTCTGATGTTGACAAATTAATTCAGTATATTTCTGAAATGCTTCTGTTGCTGTGATAGAATTAGTTTCCAATTTCAGAACTACATTATTGAATAACTGTAGGGTACCATATAAAAAATTTCAAAAACAGTGAACTTTCTAGATTTTCAAAAAAATCAAATAATAATTTTGGGCATTTGTGACAAGATAAGAAGAATGATTTTAGGTCATCAAAAATGGAAATAATTCTTAATATTGCAGGTAACATACTAAGGAATCTTGTGCTGATATAAGATAATACCTTTTTGTAATCTGTTTCCACAAATTCACAGAACTCTAAGTTTCGTTACTCTTACTGTATATAAGTGAAAATATTTATAAATTTTTATAACAATAACATTGTGTGCAAGATACTGAGTTAAAATTTGAGCAGTTTCACCTGACAGCTTATCGAAATTTAAAAGTTTAGCTTGAATTCCAACCTCCATACTGAAATTTCTTATAACAATCGGAACAAGTTTTACTTCACTTCTGTTTATGCTATCCATCGTTAAAGTTACATAATTAATCTTTTCCAATGAACGCAACGTAATCAAATATCAATGGCGAAATAACATTAACAATAATTTTCTCGGTTTTGGTTCTAGCAGATGAAAATTTTGGATCATATAACTTTTCAGATGTGCAGTCTGATGTTTTGAAAGCGAGTTCGTTTCTAGCAGTGTGGTATGAAAATGTAGCCTTTTTAGCTGCACACTCCAGATGACTCTTATCCGGATTCCCATCTTTAATTTTTAAAAATCTCTGATGTTTGCTGAAGCAGTAGCATTAATAGCACGGCTATGTTTGGTTGTTTTTACGTGGTTTTCAATATCACACTTTCCTTTATGTGCAACAGAAAATTCTCTACTTTATAGTGTGTTCATTCCTGTTGCAGGTTAATATGAAATTCACATTTTCTTTTGCCCATTGCTAAACGATGAGACAAAAAACGAATCGAGTCAAAATGATCAAAAACGTATATATGAGTTACTTCACACACGAAAACAACATAAATACATTGCCCCTCTTGTGTTGCCAAATGACTAACAAGTCATTTGTAAGTGAAAAGTTGTGGCGATGTCATGCCTTCGGTCGCCATGCCTCCCCTTCAGCGTCAGCGCTTGCTCCAAGGTCGACTGAGAGAAGCACGGCCGTAAGGGAATTTTTAAAAACGCGATATCGAACATTTAGGTCTAAAATTAAAAAAAAATCCTCCCTAGTTTTAAAATTCTGAAACCCTGTACATTTTTGCAATCACGGAAATTACCCCGGACAGCAGGAAAAAACCAGGACTGTCCGGGCTAATCCCGAATGCAAAGTAAGCGTACTTTTACTACGTCCTAAAGGAAAGAAAATACATGTCAATCTCATTGTTCGCAATCTAAGAAAGCTACAAATAAATCAGGGATTTTCTGTAAGTTCAAATGTGATATTTTCAGTTATTAATTGTTTATTTAAAAAAAAAAGTTGATAGAAAACATTTTTTTCTCATTAATAAATCTTCAATAAAGGAAATTACTTTATTTTAGAATGATTATATATAATAGAAAAATAAATAATTTCTTCAAAAGAAAAGCAAAACCGTTATAATTTAAAAATACTGTTATAATATATTTGAGTCAGTTAATTTTTTTTGAAGATTATATTAGCTATATATTACAATGTTTCAAAATCTTTGAATTTTTAAATGAATTTAATTTAATTTTTTAATAATTTCTTTAAAGTTAATTATGAAATTTGTCGATGGTTTTGAATTTTTAAATATCTATAAAAATATAGAGCCAAACTTTTTTACTTTTTATTTTTAAAAGAGAATTTTCAGTTTCTCTATTTTATAAACGACAGTAGAAGATCAAACATTAGTTTCCGAAAAAAAAGTCTAACTCAGAAAAGCAGTGAATTGTTTGTTATAAATGTTTTTAACATAATTTTAATGTTTGTTTGTGAAAGTTCTTTTCACCATTTAAAATAACGATTTATTGCAACACACGTAAAACATTACACATTTATACAGAATAACCAAAAAAAAAAAAATAATTAAAAAAAAAAATCAAGAATTTCATCAACTATTTTTTTTTAATTTCTTCGCTAGCAATTAATTTCTTTAATTTTCATTGAACTTAATTGAAAACGAAGTCAATGTAGCTAATTTTATTTTGTAATATTTGATGAAAATAACAGTGAAATTTATAATTTCTTTCATCTTTGAAAAGGAGTATAAGATAGTCTAAACATTTCGCCTGCATTTTGAGTCACTATTCTTTGATAGAACTGTTTTTCTATCAGGTTTGGTATATATAACTAAATTCTTTTATAAAAACACACTCTTCCATACATGACATTAGTATTTAAATATTTATTAATATACTAATAAGGGAGACAAATTTTCAGGAAATATACATATTCCTTTTGATAATCATTAACTTGAAAAAAGGAATATATATATTTCCTGAAAATTTGTCTCCCTTATTAGTATTTTAATAAATATTTAAATTCTAATGTCATGTATGGAAGAGTGTGTTTTTATCTAATATTTTCGATATGGAAAGGAAGAAGATTGTTGAAGAATATGGTTTAAATTCTTTTAACTTTATATTTTTGTTTGATCCCTAAATATATTAAGTATTTTCTGTGCATTTATTTTCTTTACTTATACGAAGGTAGGTATCATTAAGCCTAATTAGATTTCATAGGAACTTTTATACATCAATTTATAATATACAATTACGACTAGTTTCACAGTGGAGAGATGGTATTATCAAGTAACATTATAGCAAAAAGTCGAGGTATTTAAACATAAACTTAAACAAGAAGTAACGGTCTTGGAACTTCTCTTGGATGCTAGGTGTCATGATAAAACAGCACTTGCGGTGAAAACAGGAACCACATAGGAATGGCTGAAGGCTACAAGAACGGAACCAATCGGCAGGCCACATAGTAGTAAAGATGGTGGCAATGTTCAAGAAACAGGCTTGATTATTGGGTGACGTCCCAGGTTAGATGATTGGGTAAAGTCGTAGGAATCTGCATGCGTAAAGACTGAAGTAATTTGAATTAAGACCTAAGGAACAAAACTAAAAACATTTTTTTTTTCTTTTTACTCTTTTTTTTCAATAAAAAAAAATATTGTTTTTTTTTTTTTTCGTTTCTCAATTACAATTAAAAATTCATATTTTTTTTTTTTTGATAATTTTAAGGACCAAAACTTTTAAAGAATTAAAAGAAAGTAAGAATAAAATGAAATTGAAAAATAAAACAAAAATGAAAATAAAAAAATAAAGTAAAATCAAAGATAAATTATTTAAAAAGTTTCAAATTTAAAAAAGAAAAGAAATAAAAAAAAATGATAAAATTAAGGAGTGGATAATGATTAACAGAAAAATGAGGGTGATGAGCGATAATGAATTTATTATTGTTGTTGTTATTTATTATCTGCTTTTTATTCTTTGTTTCTTAGACCGTAGCCACCATGGTCGCAAGTGTAAGTTGAAATAAAGTATGTTTTCATGCATTTTCTGTGGAAGTCCATATTCGATCTTGCAAGTATTAACGCTTCTGAAAAATCTGTGCCATGAGAGTTGGCGCTGGCGTGGCTGTATGTAAGGTACATTTCATTTCTAGTAGTGTATGCCCCTGCTGTGCTCGTCCACCCGATCGGTGATCGCCCTACGGGTCTCCCATATGTAGGAGCAGTTATGTTGCAGGCATCGAACAGCATACAGGACTAGTTGGACTCCACCACTATGCGGACTCCACCATTATCGACGGAATTCAAGATATCTTCAATCAATTTTGCCAGGAAATACAATTTGAAGTTAAAAAAGAACAAGATTCTGCTATTTCTTATCTCTATATAAATTCAAAAGGCTCCAATTTTGTACTTTCGTATTTCGTAAACCCACGTTTTCAGATACCACCCAGAATTTTATTTCTAATGTACCTCTATCCATTAAAATCAATGTAATAACGATGCTAGTTTATAAAAATTTTAAATTATCAAGTTCCCCATAGCTTTATGATGAAGAGCTCACTAACACCAGACGCATATTAATAGATAATGATTATCCAATAGGTAATGATTATCCATTTATTTATGGATATTTTAAAAATGTCATCAATCGTCATTAAAACAACTTAGTAACACCCATGCGAGCAGCAATGGTAATTACATTTGTATCCATTACATACCATCCTCATGGATTTCCGCAACTGTGTAAATTATGCAAACCCACCAAATATTTGCTTTACAGCTGCGGCCAGATCTACTATTGCAGCGAATTTTAACACTACGCAGAAACGAAATACTTCTAATGTAGTGGACAGTCGATGCGTGCAACATAACTGCTGCTATAAATGGGAGACTCGCAGGGCGAGCATAGGAGGGCATAAACTACTAGAAATGAAATGTACCTTACATACAGGCACGCCAGCGCCAACTCTCATGGCATAGATTTTTCAGGAAGGTTAATACTTACAAGATCGAATATGGACTTCCACAGAAAATGCATGGAAACATACTTTATTTCAACTTACACTTGCGACCATGGTGGCTACGGTCTAAGAAACAAAGAAAAAAAAATGCAGATAATAAATAACAACAATAATAAATTCATTATCGCTAATCACCCCCCTCATTTTTCTGTTAATCATTATCCACTCCTTATTTTTATCGTTTTTTTTTTATTTCTTTTCTTTTTTAAATTTGAAACTTTTTAAATAATTATCTTTGATTTTACTTTGTTATTTTTTTATTTTCATTTTTGTTTTATTTTTGTATAATAATTTTTGTACAAAAGTTCTTGTCAAATCTAATCAGGTGAAAGGATTAATTAATAAAATCAATGAAATTCACTGAACCTAAAATATTATTTTCAATCTATACCAATGTACTTGTGGAATATTTGAAAGATCTAGAAGCAAAACAAACGTTATGTGAAACAAAGTGAGTCAAACTTTTGCCAAATACGTATATTCTTTGAATATATTTTTTCTTATTTCTTCTAAAAGAAAAACAAGAACAGTAAACTCAAGAAATGTCTCTCTCTTTATATGAGCATTTAATCAACATATGAAATTTAACATTATTATTACTCAAAATTAATTAAATCAAAAATTTTTTACAAATTAACAAACAAAATATTTACTTAAAGTAAAGGTTATAGTAAAGTTAAAGAAAGGAGGCAGAAAATATTTAAAAACTTTGCAATAACTAATGTATTTCTACTTTCTTTCATGTAATATTATAAATATTTCATTACAAAATGAAAACAGAACTAAATAAAAGAACGTCTATAGATTTCTTCTTGAAATTTGATTTTATTATTTTCCTTTGGTTGTTTTTCAAAATTTAAATAACAAAAAAAGACTAAAACCCTAAATTCTTTAAGAACTAGCAGTAAAGTCTGTCGGACGACAACTAAAAAAAAATCTGAAAAATCATTTTTTTATCAACTATCATCTACAAAATAAATATCTATATTTTTTGTAAAAACAGCATCAGATTCTTCTATCAGATGTTTTTAATCTATTCGGTCAAGAATTTTGATTTTAACGTCGCAAGAACGACGTGCTCGAGAAATAGCAACATATAACTGTCCATGACTAAAGACCGGCTCTGGTAAATAAATACCAACCATATCTAAAGTTTGGCCTTGTAAATAAATTTTACTAAAAGTAAGAATTGAATAATTAATATTTTTGACCCATAACGCCAAAAGGAATTTAAAACTCACCTTTGTAATCTAAAAACTGCGCTAAATTGTGAAAGAAGCTTCTATGGCAAAAATAGTTTTGAGTTTCAAAATAAGCGTGAAAAACTGAGTTAGTATGTCAAACTTCATCAAAACTGGTGCAGTGGTAACAAAATTATTTGGTTTTGAGCCTATGTTTTGTTAGAATTTCAGTTGTCTAGGTCAGTTTTCAAGGATAAAGTTTCATGGAAACAACATGGAACGACAACATGAACTAATTTTTCATCGAATTTGAGTACTTTTGATTCAATGGTACCATTGAGAACCTTGGATCTATCTTAATAGCTTAATTATATCGAGTTACACACAGACAGACAGACAGACAGAGACAGACAGAAAGACGAACTTAGCCAATTATATAAATTGATGGAAATTTTCTCTTGAAAGAACTAATATAATTTTTTCCTTTTTTTGGGACAAAAATTAAATTAAAATTAAACATCTACATAATGGATGAAAGGTGAATAACTTTAATTATATCAAATGTAATACCAAAGAATTGATTATATTCAAGGAATAACTGACCGATTTAGCAATCGATTTTTTAGTTCCTAAATCGATTTCTGCATCGAAAGTTGTCGTCTTCTTGTAGTTTTTTCGACATCGAACGAATTCGAGCAAATTGGAATTAGAGCAGATTTTGTTATATTTTCAGAAAAATAACAGTGAAATTTATTATTTCTGTCTCAGTATTATCAGTATTATCTAGTTCCTTTTTTCGATTTGTTTTTGGATTTATTTTAATGTCTGACCGCTTATAAATTTAATATCTCAAATATTATTTCGTAATTATGAAAATATTTTAAAATTGTTTTTTTTTTAATTATTGAAGCACTCTATTCATTGTTTGAAAAAAAGATGCTCAAACAGAAAATACCGAGCTGCCTACTACGCAGCGATTTGAAACCCTCAGGAAAAAATATCTTCTCGAAATCTTTCAATAATCAACTTAATGAGTTCTATTGAAATCTTTAAAACAGATTTATTTTCTTTTTTGAGAAATCGAAACTCATTATTATTTAAATTATAGAAATTCGGGTGATACATATATTGTTGTCGCTACAACAAGTGTTCAGAGTATTGATGATTTCATTTCAACCATCGACTGACCTTTCAATTCTTGAAGCCATCAGATAAAATTCAAATTAAAAGAAATCCTAAATAGGTTTTATAAAAAACATTCACAAAATATTCAAATATTTATTACTTTTACAACAGTAAACCAACATCATCTTTTTAATTGTACTATTAGTAATTTCATGATGATATATTCATGCAAAACAAATAAAGTAAAAACGAGGCTTATTAGTTGCAAGCAAAAATCAAAATTGAAATAGATTGAAAAGAGGAACTAATTCAAGCAAACCTGTTTTTAGTTTGATAAAGTATTATTTATGGTAATAATAAATATCAAGTAAATTTTTAAAAAATTTCAATATGATATTTGATTATGTTGGTAATATCTTATTTTATTCACAAAGGTTAAAATTGGATAACTGAATTAACTCTTAATTTTTTATCTTCAGTTTTCTAAGGGCAAAACCTAACAATGTAATTTTCTAAAATTGTTGATATTATCGTGAAAATTTTTGAAGAAATGGTAGAGAAGTAATGGCTGACATTATAATAATTTGATAAAAAAATTGTTTTCATAAGATATGTAAGCACAGAAGAGAAGAATATAAGAGATTTCTAGATTGTCAGGAGTAAGCACTTTGCAAAATCTTCTTGTCGAGAAAAGAAACCCCGTATTTTTTACTGGACCACAGGATTAACGAACATACGTATAGGTGCCTAAAGAAAATTTATCAGTACAAAATCTTATCGTGCCTAGGTAAAGAAAATAGAGTTTTAAATCTAAAGTTTTATTGAGATCAAATAATTCTATTTTTGCTTGTTTTCCCCAGAAAACATATATCACTAAAAAAAACCATCATAAAATTCATTGTAGTGAGAAAATGACTTAAATTCGATTCACATGTATACTTAAAACGATAAATATTTCAATAAATATTAAAATTAATATTCTTTAAATCTAAAACTTTATAATCTTTAGACATATAATAATTCTCAATCACATATAAAATCTCAAAACATTATAACATATTCTTGAAAACAAATATAAGTTTTGTGGCTTCATTTGTTTTTCCCTGGCTTTCTTCAATCCAACATATAAATTTCTGGGTTTTTCTTTCCTGAAGTTCACAAATTAATTCAGAATATTTCTGAAATGCTTTTGTTGCTGTGAAAGAATTAGCTTCCAATTTCAGAACTACATTACTAAATTACTGTATAGTACCATATAAAAATTTCAAAAACACTTGTCTTTCTAGACTTTCAAAAAATCAAATAATAATTTTAGGCATTTGTGAGAAGATAAGAAGTATGATTTTAGGCCATCAAAAATGGAACGAATTCTTTCCATTGCAGTTAAAAACTAAGGAACCATTGCTGCTGTGAGATAATAATCTGTTTCCATAAATGCAGAGAAGTCTTTAAGTTTCTTTACACTTACTGAATATACCGGTATGTTAAAATATTTATAAATTTTTATAACAATAACTTCTATGTCCAGGGTTAGAGAATCATATGTTGTTTGTACTGAATTGTGTAGAATACAATTAGTTGAGCTGAACAACCAATTCATTAAATAGATCTATCTAAATCACTTTCAACTTTTCTGAACCCAATTCCATTCCTCTTTCTCGGCACACCACCAAAATTACTGTTAGTGTTAGTAATAACTTTGTTCAAGTTTGTATTTTTCACACACTGCAAAAGATACTGAGTCAAAATTTGAGCAGCTTCACCTGACAGTTCATCGAAATTTAAAAGTTTAACTTGAATTCCCTCTTCTAAGCTGAAATATCTTACAACAATCGGCACAAGTTTTATTTCACTTCTGTTTGAGCTATCCATCGTTACTATTACATAAATAATGTTTTCGAAAGAACGCAACACATTATCAAATATAAATGGCCAAATAACTTTAACAATAATTTGCTCGGTTTTGGTCTAGCAGATGAAAATTTTGGGTCATATAACTTTTTCACCAGTTTAGATGTGCAGTCTGATGGTTTGAATTTGAGTTCGTGTCTAGTATTGTGGTATTAAAATGTACCCTCTTTAGTAGCACATTCCAGATCACTGTTATTCGGATTCTCAATTTTGGTTTAAAAAAAATTTCTTATGATTGCTGGAGGAATAGTATTAATATCACTCCTATGTTTGGCTGTTTTCATATGGTCTTCAATGTCACCCTTTCCTTTATGCGCAACAGAAAATTCTCAGTTCATTGTGTGCAATAAACACACTATGTAATTGTTATTGTCATTTGACAATTTCAAAACTTTGTATTCCTGTTGCAGGTTAACGTAAATCACACACTTTCTTTTGCCCATTGCTAAACGATGAGAAAAACACGAATAGAGATAAAATGATCAAAAACTTGTATACAAGTTACTTCACACACGAAAACAATCTAACTACATTGTCCTCGTTGTGTTGCCAAATTACTAAGTGAAACGTTGTGGCGGAACAGGTAGCCATGCCTCCCCATCGACGTCAGCCCTTGCTCTAAGGTCGACTGAGAGTGGCACGGCAGTAAGAGAATTTTTAAAAACGTGATGTCGAACATGTAGATCTAAAATTAGAAAATTCTCCACAGTTATAAAAATCTCAAATCCCCGACATTTTTGCAACTCCAGATATTACCCCGGACAGCTTTAACAAAACCAGGAGTATCCGGGCTCATCCGTAAGCGTACTTTTACTACGCCTTAACTGAAAGAAAATAAATGTCAATCTCATTGTTCACAGTTTAAGAAAGCTCCAAATAAATCAGGGATATTTTATAAATTCAAATGTGATATTTTCATTTATTAATTGTTTATTT
>JAFIDM010052138.1:0-12033 GCA_023159025.1 Thereuonema tuberculata | reverse complement strand
ATTTAAGTCGGCTAATAAATTAGAATTCAAACTAGAAAATGAATATATAAGTAATTAAATCTGTTTTTGCTTAAAAAAAAATTCTCTTAATAACAAATTTCCACTAATTAACGAAATGATTCTTTGACTATTGATACATAATATAAAAATATTTACATAAAAATTCAAATCAACAAACAAATAAAATATCTGTCAATTAAAACGCTATTAAACTAATAAAAGTAAAATACCAAAGAAGTTATTTGAAAAAATTCCTAATTTCATAAGTTATAATTTTGGTTTTTACTGTGACCAGTAGTAAACAGCTGCTCTTCGACAGAAATTTACTGAACCATTTTATTTCACTTACAGCACTTAGAGATTTGGATAAAAAAGCTTCAGTTTTTTTTTAAAAAAAAAAACTATGTATCAGTATGTTGCTCATTTATAACTTGCTGGCAATTTAAATTGCAATAATAAGGGGGATAATAAAAGTTGTGCGGAAAAAACTAGCTTAGAAAATTAAGAACTAATCATAACATCTCACATCCAACCTCAGTCAATACGATCAGTTTTATGTTATACATAATTGTTGTCGAATAAGGGAACGACAGCAGGAGAAGGAAGAGTCAGAATTTAAAAAAGAGCAACTTATAAGTCTATTTCATGAGGATTTACCGTTGTCGGATATTTCAAAAATCAATTTGCAACCAGTATTGATATTTAATGTTTGTCTGATTGTGATCATGATGTCTCCAGTAGAAACAATTATAAGTATTGTCTTTTCCAAAAATATTGAAATGGGCACGATATAGCATGAATTTAATAATATAGTCAAATTTTCCTGATAAAGATTGAAGATCAAAATTGCGACGAAATATTCGATAAAATTACATTGAGTAGATTAATTCCTCGATCGCTTTTTTATTTTGTTTTTGATTAACACTTACAATTGACTTACTTCTACTTCAAATACAGTTTCTATTAGAACCAATGTAATTAATTCTCTGCAGTATCATTGTACTAATGTTGTTTCTTTGGTTTTTTGTTTATGGTAATATTTTTTTTTTGTTTTTACACTTTTCTGTAGTCCTTTTTATTTCAAATAAGGGATCTATTAGTATCTAATAAGCTCAAGAAGATTTCAGTTTGGAGAAATAATTGAATGAAACGAAACTGCAAATTAAGAAATGTAATTTTTTTTCAATTTGTCTTCATCTTCTCTGTTGCATTAAACTGAAGACTTGTTGAATTCGTTCAGTTAACATTCAAATTGTCTTTCTATCTCTTCGTGGTTTACGTACACTCCTTTCCCATTTCAGTATCCAGTTTCTCCCCAGTTTCAGAAACCTAGTGCTTTCCATTCTTTCAATAAGCCCATTCCATTTTGATTTCCTTTTCCGCTTCGTGCTTTCCTTTCTAATGGAAAAGCCCAGCTTTAAAGAGAAAATGAAATAAATATTCATTTTAACAAACAATTTCAGTTTTTCGAGTTTTTCTAATAACAATACTTAATTTCAAAAACCTCTTAGGGAAAATAAAGTTTTAGAATCTCCTCTGTTTTCTGTAATCCTCAAGTACTTGGTGGTAAACAATTTGCCGTGATGAATTACCGTTCGATAGACAAGCTTTCCGTGATTTATCCAGGCCCTGAATTGGCCATTTCTTTCATTCATTTGATTTCACTTCACCACTGGCTAAAACGAGGATTTGAGTGCTGCAAAATACTTCACACCAGACAGTAAAGAATCTAACATATAATGACAAGGTCTTTGGTTATATATTATTATTTACACAGAATTATTGCTTTTTTAAATGTTATTTGTGATTGGCATGCCTAATAATATCGTTCAATATAATTATTTTTGTGATTGTTGTTGCATTCTCAGTATAATAGGCTAACGAAGCTGTAATAGGTATTGAGAAAAAAAAATTTGTGCATTTTTTTTAAATTTTTTTTTTAGATATTTTAATTTAAATATTTTTAATGAAGATTTAGTGTATTTTATAATAATATTTATGAAACTTATTTAAATTCACACATGTTAAATTTATCCATAAATATAACTTGTTTCAATCTATACTTAATATATCGTGCAAATCTTAATGTATCAAGCAAACAATACATTAAAAAGTCCTCGATTTTGTTGAAATCTAATATTTTTTATATAAATTTTCATTTTCATTTATAAGCTGATATAAATATTTTTTAGATATTCTGTAAAACTATTGTGATAATAAATACTGCTTTAAATACTGATAAATATAAAAATCATATTTGAACCAAATAACATCATATTTATATTATTCTCATATTCAGAAATATTTTTTATTTAAATCAATGATTCTGATATCTTTTTTGATTACCTGTTGTAAGACAGTCTTTTATTTATTTAATTTTTAGTTCACTATTTTATTTCTTTATAAGTCGTTAGTGTTTTTATGGATCACAGATCTACCAATGATTAAATACTAGCTCTAGTTGCAAGACGTATTATGCAAAAGTGCATGTCATTAAAACTATTGAATTTTATTCTAAAAATTTGAAATCTGTAAACATTTTGAATATTCTGTTACAGACGTCAGAGCAATCATTAAAAACGATTCATATTTAAATTATAAGCAGAGCACATTTAGTTATTTGAAAGGGACAATTGTGTTAATTAAAAGGGATAATAGCAAATTTTCAAAATAACGAGTCTATTTTTTTAATAAAAATCATTTAAAATCGACCAATTTCAACTATGCTGTATTTTTTAAATATTTTGTAAATTTAAAATGTTTTAATTTACGTATAATATTTTTAAGTTTAATTTTAAGCTTTTTTGTTGCGATTATTATCTCTGTCAAAAAAATAAAGGAATCATAAATTTGTATGTCAAAAAGCAGAATTTCGCTGTATGTTGGGAAGTGACTCGTTCTTGATGATTAGATTCAAAAAGCGCGAAATAGTTGTCTCAAAAAGTCATTTATGAACCCTAGGTCTCCAAATATCAACATAAATCTCTTTAATTTTTAAATTATTCTGTGTAATAAAAAAACCAATTCCAATTTCAATTCATCGTGTTATCATTTCTTTTCCAGCTCCTATCAAACCTAAAAAGAACATGTTTCTTCGTGAGGACATCACATTCCTTCTGGTACATTCCTTCCTTAGAAATCTGTATGTACCAGAAGATCCACATTTGGCTCAAACTTCGACATATCAGCGCACAAAAAAGTATATGATGCCGAAAAAAAAATTCATAAATCTAATGAGTTGTTGACAGATGTCTACCTTACCATGTGACATTTCTGATCCCCCATTTCTGACTAGCATTTACTGCTAGCGCCATCTATTGGGAAAAGGCAGTTTTCCATTTGTACTCCTAATTATTTGACATAAAAATGAAAAAAAAAAAATATATTTGCTGCATGTTTTTGAGTTTTTTACAATCTTAACCCTGGAAAGCTAATTCTCTTAAATTTTATGTGGTAAATCTATTTTATAATTCTTCACTCCTCTGCAGCAAGAATAACAGTACCTTCCTGTAGTGTCATGATCTTCTTAAAGTAGCCATTGTTGTGAGACCTTCATTACTTCTACAAGCCTGATCGTAATTTTTACAAAGGATTAGTCTTTGTGTAAATTTAACTAGAAAGTGCTATGAACTTACAAATAATGTAATATCTATCCTTTGTATTCATCATTTGGTCTCAAGTGATGGCTTCTTTTAGGAAGACAGGTCTCATTTATAACGAAATTGCAGGAATTCTAGAGAATACGATGGAAGTTCACTAGTGTGACATGAAAACAGTGTAATTCGGTGCTTTGGTGTAATAGTTTTTTAGATTTGTAACCACTTTAAATTATTGAAAACAGATCCTAAAAACGTAATAAATCATTGATATCTAGTCTCTTCATTTTTGTCCCAAAATTACCTTTGTTTAAAAAGTAGTAAAATTTACGAAGGATTAGCCTTAATGGTGTTGATAAACGATTACCCTTCAAGGGTTAATAATTCTCCCAAAAATCTATACTGGCGAGCAAAAAAAATCTACTCAACATTCATAGTTTCATTTGCTGCCTTCATAGTATCATTCAGAAATTAAATTATTTTGATTGACAAAATAAATATACATATAAAATATACAGTAAAATCTCATTAAGTCGTCAATCGAGGGACCAAATATTTTTGACGACTTAGGCGGAGGAGGCATTTTTGAAACAAAAAAACCCACTGAAATACAGTATTTTCTTGAATTGCTGTAGGATTTGGTGTAAAAAACAAGATTTTCAGAAATCAATTCATGCAAATGAATGAGTGGGGGAAAAAAAAAACAAAACACTTTTTATAGTTACCACATTTTAATTGTTTTAAAAGAAAGGTGATGTTTGTCTTTGAAACGTTCCAGCCAACCATTGCCTCGGCGGAAATTGGCCATTTTGCGATCTGGCGTGTCATAGCCATCGAACTAAAACCTCCTAGATCTCGTCAAACTTCGATTTCCTCATTCTTTCTTTTATCTTTGCAGTCAGCTTCTTCAATTACTTGTTTCGATGAAAGAATATCGTTTAATGTAGTCCAGGGAATATGGTGTTTTTTGGCAAAAGCTATTTTTAAAATATTTGATTTTTTCAAAAAGTGCAATTAAGTCTTTTTTTTCTTTAAAAGATAACGAGGTAAGTTTTCGTTTCCCTGGCATGTTAAAAACGTAATCGAACCATGATATTGCAAGAGAAAAAATAGTCCTTACAGCATGCCTTAGATTAGATTACTTGAAAGTGGGGTGGCATGACTGCCGAGCACGTCGACCTGAAAGATCTTTTATACTATCCTACAGCGTGCCTTAATCACTATAAAATGAAGTCGCACTCAGGAGCGGTCAAGAAAAACGTAAACACTCGACAGAGTCGCAGTGAGAAGTGTGCTTTGAATGATTAGCAGCATGATTCCAAGAACCCAAATCCTCCGAAGGGGTAGGAAAGGAATGAAATGACAGGTGTGGTCGAAAATTCCCCGTAAAGGCTTGGCTTTCTTAAAGTGAAGGGGCGGGGCTGAAAAGACAACACGATGCCAGGCAAAATGGAGAAGAAAGATGCTTTTGGCGATCTTTGAGGGTGACTAGTTATTCGTAGTAGAATTAAATTTGGTGACTGGTAAAAGAGGGTTATTTTACATTGTGTATGAGACCTTGTCGGGACCAAAGGAAAACGACGACTTAACGAGGTTTTACTATATATATATATATATATATATATATAGAGAGAGAGAGAGAGAGAGAGAGAGATAGATAGGTAGATTAATGATATTTAATATATCATTTGAAAGCTTATGAAGTACACTTTCCAATGGTATCACAAGGAATCGGTATACAACAAAATTTTCTGTACTAAAGGATCTACAACAGAAAACATGTTGAAAACAGAGCAATGAAATGGAAAAGGTTTGAAAATGAAAAGTGAAAATACAGGGTGAGCAAAATGATTTGAACGATTTCAAAATTTCTTATAACATCGCTATTGTAGTTATGATGTAGTTGGATAGAGCACGTGTTCAAGTTTTTTTGTATGCATAGCTTATAAATGTTTGATATGGCCACCATTGTTAACACGACAAGTGTCCAAACGGTACTGAAAGTCTTTCCAAACAGACGTAGCATTGCTCTGTCAATGCACATTTTCACTTCGTTGAGTCTCATGGTAAGGGCGGATACAAACACCTTGTCTTTAACATACCCCCATAAGCAATAGTCACAGGGAGTTAGATGTGGAGGCCCCGTCAACAGCTGTTGATCATTTGCATCTGCATGGCATATCCACCGATGTGGCAATCGTTCGTTCAAGTGGTCAGGTGCGGCTGAATGGAAATGGGGTGGTGCCCTGTCTTGCTGCAGAATTTTTACAACTGTTTTAACAACCATTCCATTAACATGTCAAGGTAGTTGTTCTCTGCGATGCAGAATGGGCTGTACACTGTTCATCGAAATGGCACAAAAAACATTAACTTTCAGGGAATCCTGCACGTGTGGGGATTCTCCGTTCCTCAAATTCGCACATTGTGCTGATTCACTCTTCCACTGACATGAAAGGAGGTCTCATTGCTTAAGATTATAGTGGTCACAAAGTTCTCAACTTTACAGCCTGACAGAATGGCTTGCAATAACGGTGGTCATTCGGTGTCAAATGCTGCAGCCTCTGCAGGCGATGTGTAGACATTTCCTTAGCACATGCCACACAGTCGTCTGTGTGGATGCCCAGTTCTGCACTTCGTCTGCACGTTGAATTTTTGGGCTATGACAGTATGTGTCCTGAATGCAGTGCAATTCTCCTCAGGAACTGTCAAGTCTGCCACTCGACTTGCCCTTACAAATGTACCCTCTGCTTAAATTGATCATACCATTTATGAATGAAGTTCTTGGTAAGTGGGTCATTCTGAAATTGGTACAAAAACGATGTCGTACCACCGACCTGGTTGCGTGATATTCTAAAACATAGTAAATCTTTTCCTCACCTGTGAACACCATGTTGTCAACAACACATGGCAAGCGGGAGCGACAAGCATTTGTTACACGGCACAGCCAATAACCCACTGCTGTTGCGTTTGCCAGGACTGTGCATAATGGGTTTACAGTTGCTGTTTGGACTAATGTAGGTCTTATTTGACAGAACCCTTCTATTTGCTGATACAAATGTGGAAAAACTCAAGCACGAGGTCCAGTGCTCACTTTTCTATCTTGGCACTGAATCTTGGCTATCCTCAAATGACCTTACTTTAAATACAACTAAAACAGTTTATATGTTTTTCTATCAAAGAAATAAAATACTGAACTCTGTCAATTTCTCTATCACTTAATAACAACACCTTATTACAAGAAGTCCAATCCTTCAGATATTTAGGTGTTACTCTGTCACATGATCTGTTATGGAATCTACTCTATCCAATCCCTCTGGTTAAAATATAAAACATAAATTATCGGGTTCATGAAAAAGAGAAATTATATATCTATGAGGATTTATTAAGACCCGAGTTGAGTAGGTAAGTGTTGTTTAAGTTTTCTTTTAAATTGTGTCAAGAGAAGAGCATCACGAATTTCCTTTGAAATTTTATTCCAATTTTGAGAAGCTGAATAACTGACTGTTCTTCTTTGATAGTTGGATCTTTCCTTTCAATCATACCTACAAGCTTCAGTTGGCTCTTTTTATACCTATAAAACTATCAACAAAAAACTGTCCTTCAATTACTTTAAATACTAAACCCCATACTCATTCTTATACAACTAGACTCAGTCTTGTTCTACTACTAACAAAAACAAGATCCAACTATCAAAGAAGAGCAGTCAGTTATTGAGCTTCTCAAAATTGGAATAAAATTCCAAAGGAAATTCATGATGCTCTTCTGACACAATTTAAAAGAAAACTTAAACAATACTTATCTACTCAACTCAGTCTTAATAAATCCTCATAGATATATCATTTCTCTTTTTCATGAACCCAATAATTTATTGTAATTTCTCCTCTTTCCTCTCACTCCCCACTTTTTTCTTTTCTCCTTCCTCTATCCAGGTAAGCACCATCGGTCTAATTTTATTTTATATTAATAATTTCCTTTGCATATAATTTCTTCAAAATATAATGAAAATTTTATCCCTTCAAAATGTACATTGTAAAATATTTGTAAAAAAGCAAAAATAATTCAGTTTCTTCATTTGATTTTTTTTTCCCTGTATTGCTTTTTTTGTTTTAATTTTATCTTATTTGCTTCGATGCTGACACCCTTTTGTCCTCTCGACAGGATCCCCCTTAAGACAACTGGGATATCAAAACTGTAATCAATACATACTGTTGTTCTAAGTATTTTTTTATAGGCAATAAATTATTATTATTATTATTTCACAATTCTGAGATATACAAAAAAACAACAAGTTGAATGTGCTCTATCCACATGTTCCATTGGTCGCATCATAACTACAATAGCGATGTTACAGGAAATTTTTGAAATCGTTCAAATCATTTTTGCTCACCCAGTACTGTAAAAAGAAACTAAAATTTATTCTAATCAGTATTTGGTGTTGCCACTCCTAGCACCTTTAACAGCTACCATTCAGTTAACACACTTAATTATTTTTCAGCATTATGAATTTTAAGTACATATAATTTCCTGTCGGTGTGTGAGTAAATACTGTTTCAACTTTAATACCTTGATCTTGAAACTTAATCGTGAATCCTTCAGCGATTAAGGAATTAAGTTTATTAATGTTAAACTACTTCAAGAAGTTTTGTGTGACAAAGGCTTTTGGATCAATTTAGTAATGACTAGAACAGTGAAATGTGTGGTATTTTGCTGATTTGAGATATATGTTTGTGAACAGCAGAAATATGGCAGCATTTAAAGATTGTTCTCTTTCTTAAAGTAGACTAAATATTCGGTTATTTAGATTTCTTGCAAGAACTTCTTTTCCACATTCTCTTCCTGGCAAAATTTCTAACTACTGTTGGATAATAAAAATCATTTCTTCAAACTTATATTCCATATCAATAAACTTTGGGTGGTTATCAAGGACACCAAAACAAGTAATTGTTGTTGTCCAACTATTCATTATACATCATTTTCCTTCGATGATTGGAACATCATCTAGTTCTTATTGTTATATCTTAAAGGAAAGCAGTATTAAACATTGCTTTATCAAATCATGGAATATTGGGGATTGTAAAGCATATATAATGACTATGTGCTGTTATTAGTTATTTTTGACTCAGTGTGGCTTTATTGTAGGACATTCAACGCAAGCATGAGTCCTGCAGACTACCACCATTGACTTTTCTACTGTTGGTTTTTGAACTACCACGTGGTCCAGCCACACTGGTAGATGTCTTTTCAAGGATGAGGCATGCTTCACTCAGAATGGTTTTTTCAACAGTTGCCACAGCCACAATTGGGACTATGACAATCCTCATACTACCATTGTTAGAAAAGACTAATACAACATTTGGGTCAGTATTGAGAGGACAATTTGATTGGTCTGTACTTGCTGCTGCCTCGTTTGACTGGCTACCTTAATTTCTAGTTCTTGCAACATTCTGCCAGAACTTTTACAAGATTCCCATTTAAGCATCAGACAAGGCATATGGTTTCAACATAATGGAGCACCTGCACACAAGTTTGGGCATGTGCGAGTATTTGGTTCAGCAGTTCTGAACTGGTGGATTGGATGAGAGGCTTGGCCTGTGCAATCATCTGATCTGACTGCTCTTGACTTTTTTCTTTGGGTTATGTGAAATCTCTAGTGTATGACTCCTGTGTCTGGAGAGGAAAATCTGCTGGCAAGAGTGATGGTCAGTTGCACACAAGTGCAGACTATTCAGAGAATATTCCAGAGGGTATTCATTAACAGACGATACAATCTCTGTATGAAATAAATGGCCAACACTTCCAACAATTGCTGTAAGTCTGCCATTCTCATGCTAATCTTTCTTTATATGTATGTTTCTTTGATTCCATCTTGTGCTGAAACAGTTCATTTGCAGACATGGGCTTGTTGACAGAAACTGCTTGTATTGGTGTCCTTGATAACCACTGAAGTTTGTCGGTATAATTTTGGGACACCTTGTAATATCTTATTTTTTTAACTGATGGTTATATAAAGGGTTATAAGACAATATATATATAGATAATTCTTGGACTGTTAATTTTTTAAAGATTTTTGACATTTAGGTTTCCCTCTTCAAAAAAAAAAAAAGAAACCTGACAAAAATAATTTGAAATGATGAAAACTGAAATGAGAATCCCAAAGTGTGAATCCCCATTCGATTGTTAAGAATGCTCATTTGAAAATGAAAGTTTGCAATGATATGAAGATGACTCATCTTAAATTAAGGTTTATTTATAAAACCAAAGATTATACATTTGAACTCTACTATTTGAATAGCCATACACTTGTCTGTAGCCTACAAATGCTGTATCAAGACATTGTTATTTGATTGCTATTACATCACAAACAAACATTGTGAATTATTCTTTAACAATTCTATGAATAAATAGGGCAAGCAGCAGACTGTGTTTAAAAGTTTGCAAGTAAAACTTTCTAGCATTCTCATCAAGGCTCTTCTATCTCAAAAATTAAGTTATTGTTTCTATTTTGCAATATTGTAGTAATGATGTTAAGTGATCATCTGTAATTATTCAATATATCTATCAAGGCAAGAGGATGGTACTTGAACCCATTCCCCCTGGAATTTTAAGTTTTAATACATGTAAAACTATTTCTTGCAAAAGGACTAAGCAATAAATAAAAATTACCTTTAAAAACTTGTATATTTCATTGAAAAATGTAAAACATATAATTCTATCAATTCTTTTTTATTCAACGATATTTCGTCGTCTAAGTCTTATGGGTTCATATGTCAAAGAAATTTTAAAAAAGTTCTCAATGTTTATATCCGAATTGATCATTAAAGACACTACCGGACTGATAAAATGTATAAAGGAAAAGAAAGGAAAGAAAATTAGACTCTACTTGATGGATGTATACAAACATACCAGTAGAGAAAACTTTAGAATGGGTAGAAATGATGTGTGATGCTAACAAAACCATATTAGAGAAATTTCATGTAGACAAAGAAATTTTAATGAAAATTTTAAGAACAATATGTAATGACTGCTATTTTAAATTTAAAGCTAAGTACTACAAAAAGAGGGTTCCCAATGGATAGTCCCGTATCAGGGACACTATGTAATATTTCATTGAATTGTGTAGAAGAAAATAAAATTATGAAATGGAATAAAAATAGTTACAGATATATTAGATATGCAGATGACATTTTAATTTTTCGGAATGGAACAAGAAGACAGTTTTCAAAGTTCTAAAATTATATATGAATGTCATTGATGAGAATTTAAAATTCCCTATGGAAGCTTATCTTTTTTAGATATACTATTGATTAATAATAATTATAACAAATGAACATTATGAGAAAAATTTGAAAAGCAATCATGAATTATAACTCAGAGCTTGGTAAACACACAAAAATAGCATTAATTAAAAATAATATAAAAAAGATAATAAATAATATCGAAAATAAAAAATTATGGAAAGAGAAAAATGAAAAAAAAAATTGAAATTGATGAATATCCATCAATTTTTATTAATATAGTAATAAATGATTTCTTCAGAGATAGGAAGAAGAAAAGGACAGAAACAAGAAATCGGACGATAAGGGAGTAATGAAAATGCCATTGGATATTAAAATAAACAAGTGAATATACTTTTGTGCTAAAACATAAATTTAAGGATGACCTACAATAATAACAAAAAAGGAAGTACATTAACTTAAGGAAAGATAAAAAAAGTTAGGAAAATAAGGAAAGAAAAAAAACCCACACGTACATGAGAAAAGAAAAAAAGATATACGAACCAGCAACCTTCAGTATATGAGTCCGAGACCTTAAGCATCAAGCTACAGCTGACAACTGAAATGAGATGGTTGCATTTCTAACATTTAAGCTAATAGCAGATATCTAATAAAGACAATGCCAAATATTTCAAACGGGGGGGGGGGGCATCGACCCTTGAATATGCCCATTTGTCGATCTAACCTTTCGTTTGGGAGTTTTAGGAGAGTACAATGACAAATATCTCGAACATGGAGGGGGGGTGTTGGCCCCAGAAAATACCCCATTCCTACAGTGTTTGGGCCTCTGAATACGATTGTGAAATCCGTTTGTTGATCCAACCTTCCATTTAGGAGTTGTTAGGGGTGGACAGGACAACGCAATAGCTATCGATTTTGATTGCTATCACAACAGCTCCCCAACATATCTCTAATAAAACTGTTATATGTAAAGAGATATATGTAAAGAAAACAAAATTCGTATAGTGTATTACAAAGCTTAATAACCCGATAAAGAAGGAAAGAATGGAGGGAGAAGAATTAGAAATGAGTGCAATATATAAATTAAAATAGAGAGACTGGGGAGAAAATTATTACGGAAGTATTAGTGTAGTCATTTTAAGTCAAATTTTGGTGATTAGTTTAAAAAATTCTTACAAGCATGGGACTTGGTATGTGGAAAG